>VZQC01003175.1:1765495-1808258 GCA_009823505.1 Rhizomys pruinosus | reverse complement strand
TTTTTTTGGTGGTGGTGGTGGTGGCCTTGCTACCTATGATGTGTGGCCCGAAGGGTGAAGTGACAGTATGGCCCATCCCTGGCATCATCCTCTCAGATGAGCACCTCAGAGCACAGTATGTTATCCTGAAGACCTTGGGCCAGGGTGGCTGTGCCCAGGTGAAGTTGGCCCACCACCACCTTACTGGCATTCCTGTGGCCATAAAAGTCCTGCGGAAGGAGATGGAGCTGTTCTACACAATCAGGTCTGAGGTAGAGATATTGAAAATGATGGATCATCCCAACATCGTCTCCTTGATCCAGGTCATTGAAACAAAGGACAACATCTATCTGGTCCAAGAGCTGGCTGAGGGGAAAGAGCTGTGGAAATGGATCCACCAGGATGGCTACATGCAAGGGAACACCTGCAGGAAAATATTCCAGCAACTATTACAGGCCATGCAGTACTGCCACGACCAAGGCATATTCACAGGGATCTCAAGCCGGACAACATCATGGTAGACAGCACTGGCAGAGTGATGATCATAGATTTCGGACTTGCTGCCCTGTTCAAGCCTGGCAGTAAACTCTTCCGGTTCTGTGGTGCTGTACAGTTTATACCCCCAGAATTCTTCCTGCAAAAACCCTACGATGGCCCAAAAGCGGACTGCTGGAACTTAGGTATTGTTCTGTATTTTATGGCGACAGGAACAGTGCCATTTAAAGGGGACAGTGCTGAGGAGGTTGGGCCCAAGGTTCTGGGAAAATATGACTTTCCAACTCACCTTTCCCCAGAGCTGAAGGACTTTATCCGCCACTTACTAACAGTCAAGCCCAAGGAGAGGCCAAGAGTGAAGGACATTATAAGGCATCCTTGGCTTCAGCATGATGAAGAGGGTCTTCAGCATGATAAAGAGGGTCTAAAAAACCAGACCAAAGAGGCTCCTAGGTTCGTGAACACTGACATCCTGGCAGCTATGGAGCAAATAGGGTTTGACCCATGTGACATCCTGAAATCTTTAGTACACAAATTGTACAATGAGCCTATGGCAACCTACGGGCTCCTGCAATGCCAAGCACACCAGAAGGGTGACTCCACCAGCCCAGCTAAGCCAGTGCACCCTGGAGTGACACCGTTCCCCTCCCTAGTAGATCCTGCAAATGTCCATCCACGCCCAAAGAGGGGACTTGATGTACTCACCTCTCAAATCGTTTTCTCATCTTTAAACACTGAGACTCCTCACACCTCTCAAATCGTTTTCTCATCTTCGAACACTGAGATTCCTCACACCTCCCAAATCGTTTTCTCATCTTCAAACACTGAGACTCCTCACACCTCTCAAATCTTTTTCTCATCTTAAAACACCGAGACTCCTGAGGACGGCCAGCAGGAAGAGAAGCTGAGAAGAGCCACTCCTGAGGATGGCCAGCTGGAAGAGAAGCTGAGAAGGGCCACTCCTGAGGACGGCCAGCAGGAAGAGAAGCTGAGAAGGGCCACTCCTGAGGATGGCCGGCAGGAAGAGAAGCTAAGAAGGGCCACTCCTGAGGATGGCCGGCAGGAAGAGAAGGTGAGAAGGGCCACTCCTGAGGATGGCCAGCAGGAAGAGAAGGTGAGAAGGGCCACTCCTGAGGATGGCCGGCAGGAAGAGAAGGTGAGAAGGGCCACTCTTGAGGACGGCCAGCAGGAAGAGAAGCTGAAAAGGGCCACTGAGCCTGTCATTCCTGCCTCCTCTTTGCAGAAGACGGCACCAAATCTGAACAGAGCCCAGGTCCTGACTAGGCTGCAGGACGATGCTACTATAGAGGAAGTCTGCAGGCCATGTGGGGTATGGAAGAGGTGGTCAAGGAGGATTGGGGCAGGTCTAAGGGAGAAAATTAAGAGGTTTAATAAAGTGGTACCCAAAGTGGGTAGTGAGATTAGAGACATGAAACCAGAGGATTGCCAGAGGATGTTTGGCCAGAGGATGTTTGAGGTCTTGTGAATTATGAGGCCATGATGCTGGATCATGCGGGAATGGACCTGAATATTCAGCTTCCGGGAGACAGCAACATAGATAGCCCAGAGGCCTGGGTCCCAGAGACACTATCTCTGCTTCAGATGGATCCCAGAGACACTATCGCTCCAAAGCTTCCCCCTGCAGAAGATAACACCTGAAAACTACTGGAAGACAGAAGGCTTCTGCCTCCCTAGGATCCTGTCCTACCGTTCTCCCAAGACACATCCCCTGCCTTGCCCTCTACACTTCTTAGAACTCTCACTAATTTTACAATAAAATTGATAATGACTTTAAAAAAAAGTTTATCATGTGCTTTCATAACCTATATATAATCTCAAAAGTAATTAGTATCATTCCAAAGGTAAGTAAGTAGTATGATTACAAAGGTAAGTAAGTAGTATAATTACAAAGGTAAGGAAAGGACAGGCTAACATATAAGTCACTTCTATAACACCCCAACTTTGAAGTCACCAACATTTACAAGCATGTGTGTAGAACTTGGTATGTCCTCACCATCAAATCACTGCCCTGTTTAACTGAGGAATGATAGGGTCTGACCTAAGATAAGTATTAATCAAAGGTAAACAGCTTCAATAGTAAACAGCTTCAATACAGAATAGCTTAAATTCTACCTGGCCCAATGTCTCAGTTTCAAGGTTTTCACAAAAATCACCTTTATGATTCAAATCTCTACAACCAACCTGCCATTATCTGCTCCTTCCCCTATTGCTACCAGAGCCTCCAGGTCTGTGCCTTTTAATCCATACTGCAGCAGTTCTTTTGCAGCATCCACATTTTCAGGAACTCTCTCCAAACATTCATGGAGAACCCAGGAACGCTTCTTTATTTTACTCTAGATAAAAAGAAAATTAAAAACACAGCATCTTACAAAATCTAGAATTATAACCCTATGTATGAAGATTTAAAAGTCATTTAATTGGTCCATGGTAACTCCCGGAGAAGATGTCAAAACAGACAATTTGCTAATGGTGAATCCACATATAGGACATGTGATTTCAGCATTCTTTTTCATTCTAATAATCCACAGTGAAGCACAAAGCACAGATATTCTTCTATAAGTAAAAAAGATTTTTCTAAACTATTATAGTTGCCATAGTTTGTAACTTGGCTGTATAAGACAGAATATAAAGCATAAAAGCAAAATAAGGTATTCCCAAGGCTGTATAAGACAGAATATAAAGCATAAAGCAAAATAAGGTATTCCCAAGATGTTAGGCACACTTAACTTTAAAACAAAACTACTAAGGTGCAACACATCAGGGTCTTGTCTTTAATTGACCATGAGATTATCACACAGTTTGATGCTAACTTAATCATACAAAGTCATTAAATGCTGTTCTTTGGAAAGACCAAGGGACTGATCTTCTCTATCAACTGCTTCCTCCATCTCCAGTCAAAATCCATGATTTGCCCTCTTCCTAGAAGGGTTGACTTATACACCTCTATCTCTTTACACATTTCATATATCATCATTCTTCATATGTCCCTTAAAACATTTCATAGTCATATCCTCATTCTCTATTGCAGTCTAAATCGTCAAAATCCAACAGCAGGACACTTTGGATGTCCCTTGCTCCTAAAAGGGTTCCCCCAACCCAACTCTGATCCTCTACTGCACTATCTCCCACAAATCCACCATACTTCCTTACTGCCCAAAAGACAAAGCCAAGTTCCTCCCAAACCCAAATCAACACATTCTTCCAGCCATGTTTTTCAGTGTCAATGACCATCACTCATCACATGCTGACTTGTGCTCATTCACCCATGAAATGCTTACTAAATTGTGCTTGAACACTCATTTCCTTATATGCCTAGATTTAAAACTGCCACTTCAGCACTATTTTAACACTGGTCATCCTGCTCCCAAATCAGGCAGGCCAGTCACATGCTCAGTCCCATGTCAGAAATAAACCTGAATGATCTTTATCAGAATCCTGTATACTTTTGTGCTGGATCTCCCCTCCTTATGAACCTGACAATGACCTCTGAGTCTACAATGACCAATACATTCACTGAGCTTTTACAGGTTGGTCTGTACTTTTTACTTAGGGTATACAGTTGGCCTCCTCAGTGTGATTATAAACTCTAAAAGAGCAAAAGCTAACTACATACCTCTAATTACACTCTCTTGTACCAACTCTTGGTTTTGAAACATGATTATACTCAATAACCCTCGATGGCCCAAAACTCATCCCATAGTCCAAGCTTTCTCTCATAATGCCTCTAAGCTCCTTCAGAGACTGAAATTGTCCATTATGCTCCAAAAAAGGCTAGAAAGTGGATAATAAGCATTCAGGAGCTCACTCTCCTAAACCACTAAAATGAGAGGTTTGAACTTGTACATCTCCAAAGCGCAAACAGGCAGCTCTGCCTTCTTAAATTAGTTCTGCTGCTCTCTCTTCTCTGGTATCTTTTGTTAAAATTATCAGTTAATTCTATAAATACCAACTACTCACAAACAACAGTTATCCATTTATTATCTATGAACTCCAGATTTCTCCTCTAGGATTACCATGTGATAGGATTTCTTATCTTTACCTGACATAGTATCAAGTTTTCTTATCTTTATCTGATATAGTATCAAGTTTTGTATACAGAGAGTTCTAAAGGGCCACTAGAAAGGAAGAGAGTCTGGTTCTACTGTGCTTTGGTTCTGTTCTACTTGCTATTCTGGCTTAGCAAGCAGCATGCCTGGGGTTGAAGGAGTTAGGGAAAGGAGAGACACATCTAGTGGTTGTGTGCCACGATAACTTCCCATTGAGTGTGATACTTCTGAGAGGAAATTCCTCCCCAGCAAATCTCCCAGGCACCTAAGTGGAATGTTTCCCTGACTGGATCTCCTATAGTAGTAGGGAATTTTTCTTGCCAAGCCTGGCTATAACTCCCTATTTAGCTAACTAACTTGAGCTGTATGCTGTTTCTGGGAGATTTCCTTCTTAGTACTCATGTTTTCTCACCCACAACTTCTGCTTATGCAGTAGACATCCAGCTTCCCTCCCCATCTCTAACCTAGACAACTGTGAATCAGCCCTAGTCCAAAACAGCCCTCAGAACTTATCTTCCATGCAATTTGCTACACCTACTCCTTATCCAATGAAGTCCAAATTCCAGACCCATTAAAAAGGGGCAGACCTCTTTAAATGTTTTATAGAATTCTGCTGTGAAACCATCTGGGTCTGGGCTTTTTTTTAGTTGGGAGGCCATTTATTACATCTTCAATTTCCTCAAGTATTATGGGTCTGTTTAAGCTGTCAATCTCCTCTTGGTTAAGCTTTGGCAAATCCCAGGATTTCAGATATTCATCCATTTCTCTTAGGTTTTCAAATTTAGTAGAGTATAGGTTTTTGAAGTATTCTATGATTGTCCGGATCTTTTCTTTATCTGTTGTGATATTTCCCTCCCAAATGCAATCTCTTCAATCTAAAGGTTCTTCAAGTTCTCTTTAGACCTTTATAGTTAATTATCCTGATTGAAACTTTCCCAATGGCTCTTAAGTAGATCCTATCTAATGTGGGTAAAGAGAGGTACAATAAGGGAAAAGATCAGATAGGTGGCTAGTTCATCAGACACTATATATTCAAATATCCTCAAGACCAAAGTCCAACTGGCTCTGACAATTTTTCCAAGTGAGAAAAGCACTTTCTTTCTTACCTGTAGAAAAATTAGTAATGTGAAGTATTAGCTAAACAAAGATAATCCACATACATCAATTTTATTATGGTATCAAAGCTATTTGCACGTACCAAGTAATTCTGAATTGAAGCAATGTTGACAGCTGATTTCCTCCACTGCCTCTGATAGACAAGGTCAGTATCCAGGCCGTAGGTATAAGCCAGAGACAAGGCTTTCTCATACTCCTCACTTTCAATCTTTGTCAAGGAAACACACAGGAATTACCTTTGAAGCCATCATGATTACAGGGGAGTGGAGATAATCCCTGGGCCTATGCATCATCGAGTTATGAATGCACGTGTACAGGGACATCAGAAAAACCACAAACATTTTGAGAAGCAAATAAACCCGGAATTCTTTTAGCATGTTAATAAAAATAGTGAAAAATCCTTATATAGTCAAAGGATGGCAGAACTGGGACGAGAAGCAGTGCCATGGCTGCACTCCAGGTCTAGGCTCCTGTCACAGAACTGCTAGAAAGGAACAAACAGCTCTAATAGGCAGTGTTGCTCACATGGCTTCCCAAGCAAGCTTCCAAATGCTTCTCTTATCTGTGATTTGAATAGATAGCTATGCATACAAATAAGGGGGATAGCTGAAGGTATGCAGCAGGCAGCAAAAAGCCCAGGCTACAGCTGACAAGTTCTGTAGGCAAAGGTCCTGCTATCAAACTGGACACCCCCAGTCTAATCCCTGGAACCTACATGATAGAGGGAGAACTCCGGAAAGTGGTGTTCTGTTGTCTAAATGGGCACCAGAGTGTACATGCGCACATGCGCACATGCGCACATGCGCACACACACACACACAATAAATAGGTAAATAATTTTTTAAATTTATTTTTTATGTGTATGAGTGTACTGTCTGCATGTAGGTCGGTGCACCTGTGTTGTACAATGCTGTGGAGGTCAGAAGAGGGTGTCGGATTCCCTTGGAACTGGAGTTAAAGACGGTTCTTAGCCGCCATGTGGGTGCTGGGAATCAAACCCCAGTCCTCTGCAAGAGCAGTCAGTGCCCTTAACTGCTGAGTCATCTCTCCAGCACCAAATAATTTTTTTTTAAAGGCTATGCCACAAAATGTATAACCAGGCAGACTGAATTAGGTTTGTTTGGTTTCACTGGGCTTTGTCTCTTTTTGATTCTGCATGTGTGTTGTATGTTAGGTGCACACATGTATATATTTTCAGATGTGTGCACACATGTGGAAGTCAGATGTCAAGGCCAAGTGCCTTCCTCAACTGTTCACCTCACATACTGAAACACTAGAACTCAGGGTTCAGCAATTCAGCTAGTCTAGCTAGCTGTGTGCTCTGGGGTTGCCCTATATCTGCCTTTTGAGCACTAGGATGACAGACATCCATCCTGTCATGCCACCTAGCAGTCACATGGGTGCTGAGGATCTGAATGCTGATCCTCATGCTTACATAAGTGCTTTATACTTGAACCATCTCACAAGCCCCCGAATTCCTCTTTTATACACTGTTTTGATTCTTATTACTCAGGTAGAAAGACTAGCATTATTTTAAAAGCTTTATATTATTGATATTTCTAACATATCAATTATCCAACAAGTCCTATTTAAATGTCTTACTGTATTGAAAATTAGCTGTTTTCTAATAAAATAAAAACCTGAAGTCTCCTCCTTTGGTAGCTATAGGACACTCTCACCTTTCTATGATAAAGCTCCTCTGGAGTTGTGGAACGCAAACTCACAAGGCGGTAGTTTTTAGTAATGGTTCTTGGCCGTTTCCTTGGAAGTGCAAATCGCTCCATCTCAGTCACTAAGTAAAGGCCTTGTTTGATGTAACCAAAATACCGAGCCTTGGCAGATGTTTCATGATCAGAGTCAGAATCATCATCATCATCTTCTTCTCCAGCCCTCATCTCCAAACGAGATCTTTTAGGGGCAAGTTTAATCTCACACTAAATTGGAAAGAAAGATGTAAAATTAATGGTAAGAAATTGAAAACAGTTTTTTTAAGAAATAATAAACAAAATACATCTTTAGTAGGTTTCATTCATTATATGTCATTCACAATGGAACTGAAAGGAAACAAACAGCAAACAGAAATCAAAGACCTAAGAAACACACATGTATGTGTAGTCACCAAATCTTTAAAACTAAAGCTGACTTTACAAGGTTATTAACATGATCTTATAAATAAATGCTTGTAATTTTTTAAAGAAAAAAATTTGGAATGTGACTTTCTTTTACTTTTGATATTTCTATATTTGTTGTAAAAAAAAGCAAAAATGATTACTTAAAAAATAAACATGAGGAGCTGGAGAGATGGCTCAGTGGTTAAGAGCACTGACTACTCTTGCAAAGGACCTGGGTTGAAATCCCAGCATCAACATGGCAGCTGAGAGCTGTCTTGGGCTAGGCATGGTGGGGCATGCTTTTAATCCCAGCACTTGGGAGGCAGAGGCAGGTGGATCTCTGTGAGTTCAAGGCCAGCCTGGTCTACACAGTGAGCTCCAGGCCAGCTGGGACTAAAGGGAGACCCCATCTCAAAAAAAAAAAAAAAAGAAAGAAAGAAAAGAAACATGAAGGTATTTCTTCCCTTTGCCTAGCTAGAACAGCCTCTGATGTGCCTTTTAAAAAACCTACCAGCTTCACCAAGTGCCACGGCAGAATGCCTGGCTGCTAAAGATAACTTTCATTACAGACTTAACAGAATTGGCTTGGAGTTTAAATCACATTTTTCTTAAACACTTTTTGACTGGATGATAAACTTGAGACCAAATAATACTTGTCAATATGCACTACAGAAGTAAAAGCTACTGAACACTGGACTCTTGAAAGACTTAAAATAAGATTGTTAAATGACCAAAACATAGCTATAAAGAACTAGCATTTATTTTCTAGTCTTTCATCATGGTAAGTTTTTCCTAAAAGATTAAAAATAAAATTTCCTTGAAACAAAGTAATTCCTAACCACAAGTTAATGACACCATTCTATTTTGGGGGGTTGGGGGTCCTTTTGAGACAGGGTCTCCTTGTTGCCCCAGCTCACCTTGAACTCACTATGTAGACCAGGCTGGCCTTGAACTCAGAGATCCCCCTGCCTCTGCCTCTTGAGTGCTAGAATTAAAGGTGTGTACCACTACACCTGGCCCTCCATTCTACATTTTTAAATGACTCATCTAGAAAAAAAGAAAAAAATCTACCACATCCAGCAAAGATGAAATGTTTTACATTTACAAGAAGCAAAATAGCTATAAATGTTCTTTGTTCTCTTAACAATTGTAATGCTTTTAGTTCACTGAATAATGGAATTCTGTACTCAATATTTTATTGCATCAAGTGATTTTTGTGTTCAAAAACAGGACTGTATCACATAAAACAGAAATAGAAAAGGTAGATACTGAGATTTTTTTTTAGTGGAATGCATGTCTACTCTAAAAGGAAAAAGCCTGACCTCCAAACTTAAGAATCCTCCTTCATGGGCAGCAGTGACTTGAGGTGATGGCTCAAACCATTCACAGGATTTTCCCAGTAAATTTTTCAACGTTTTCACTGACGAAACAGTTAAGGCACCAGAGCACCGAGCTAAGGTCACAGCTCCTTCGGCCCACCAACTGACGTCAATAAGTGGGTAAAATGACTCTTTATCTAATGCAGGGAAAAAAACACAAATAATTCTGCAAAAATAGTTTAAATACAATATAATTAATGATATATTTTAAAATCCAAGTTATTTCATATTATTTTGGCACCACAGGTATCCTAAACAATTAGACAATAAAATTGAAGTCATCACTAAAATTTTTACTCAGATAAAAAAGTAAAGGAACATTTTTTTCAAGGAACATCTAAACGGCAAGTAATTGGTCAAATTCTAAACCTCCGGCAATACAGAAGTAAATAAATTAAGGTCCTTCATTTCAAAACAGCTGGCAATGGTGCTCAGTGGTAGAGCACTTTATTTAGCATGTATAAGACCCTGGGTTGGAGCCCTACGGGGGCGGGGATCTTGTCAAAAATCTAATTACTCAAGAAAGAGATATGTAACCATTTTTAGCATAGTAATGAAAAGTAGATGTGTATAAATCACACATATACAATGTTATAAAAGGTGTTAGAATATGTATATCACTTCCAGACAAACACTGAGAATTATACAGTTTAAAAAACATATTAGCCCAACAAATAATAACTTCCAGGGCTGACACACTACAAAACATTTAACTAACAGAGGGGAAAAAAAAATTCAAGAGCAATAAACAATTTTCATATTAAAGTGAAATATGGTTCATCAAACTGAAGGATTTTAAAGGAAAGGCCATGATATTTTGCTGTAATTCCACTGCATTTTTCTTCACCAACACTATTCTAGAATGGATAGGATATGCCTCAATAATTATGCCCCCAAGTCATAAACTTTAAAGCATTCTTAAACTCAAAAAGGAACTATGCTTAGAGTTAAGTGCAGTGAGTAGGATGTACCAGAAAGTGCCAGCAGAAGGATTGACTCCTCTGGGCATTGAAGGGAAGAAATGCCTCAGATTGCTGCAGACATCAGGCCCCTCTCTGGATCCTACTAGTAACAATGATTTTTAATGAATCCTAACGAAGCTTACCTTCTAGGTGCCGCAAAGGTTTTAATACAAGAGACTTTAACTCCCTCCCATAGAATAAGGAGAAATATGATGATGATGAGGTCATTCTCCAGCTGCAGATTGAAGCCATTTGTTATAGAGGTAGTCTCTTGTAAAATCGATAAAACTGCCTTTTTTTAATTTTTTTTTATTAATTTTATTTATTTCTGTATGTGTATGAATGTACTGTCTGCATGCAAGTCTGTGCACCTGTGTCGTGCAATGCTGCGGAGGTCAGAAGAAGGTGTCGGATTCCCCTGGAACTGGAGTTCTCCTGGAATTGGAGTTTCAGACGGCTCTCACCCGCCATGTAGGTGCTGGGGATTGAATCCGGGTCCTCTGCAAGAGCGTCAGCGCTCCCAACCACTAGGCCATCTCTCCAGCCCCCAAACTGCCTTCTTTAATTGACTAATGGACATAGAAACTGTGAAAAGGATTATTCTCTATTCAGAACCAAATATAATGCTAAAATCTCTTTAAGTTATGCACTTAAGCAAAATATATTAATACAGGAGCTCTGACATCAACGATGGATTATTCTACCAAGGAGATGTTGGCCAGGGGATCCAAGCCCCCACAAAAGGTAAAGGCTCCTTGCCTCCAAACTGGGATATCTGCAGGAAGAGAGGCGATAAGGCCGTGCTGTTGAAGACCTGATATAAACATGGGAAAGATGTATGGAGACCGCACTTGCAAGTATACAGATGGTCTCTGGAATGCCAGAGAGTGTTACCAAAGGCCACTAAACCAATAAAGCAAATATAGGTCTCCTTGAGTCAAGCAAGACTCCTCCGCCAGCACCAGCTACACCTCATCTGCCTGGAAATACTGTGCAGCAGTGGCAGCCATATGTCTGTATATCCCAAATCTAATTGGCTATTAGCTCTCTCCTTGGAGGAATAACCCCCGGCTGATGCCACAAGCTTACATCCTCTAATGGTTAGGAGATGTTATAAACCACATGAAGACCCTGCCATAATTAACAGAAGAAAATGTAATTCATGAATTAACATACCATCCAAACATCTGTGTCTATACCAAAGTAACCTACCATAACAATTAGTACTGTTTAAATACCTATATATCTAATTGAGTGTGCTTCATTAGTAGGATCGAAAGGCTATATATTATACTGTTTAAATACCTATATATCTAATTGCATGTGCTTCATGAGTAGGATCAAAAGGTTATGCCTGGACAAGCTGGCAGCCCATGAAAGAAAACAGCCAGAATTGACTAGAGACCAAGACAACAGCTCCAGAGAAAGTAGACTGTTTTGCTTCTCATCCACCTGTGCCCCTTTTCTAAGCCTAGGGAACAATCTGCTGAAGAGGGGGCGTGGTAGAATGTAAGGGTTGCGATTGGGGTGAATGGTGAAACTACAACAATATAGACTGGACACTCATTTGATCAACTTGATTGAACATACAAGCCCCCCCTGCTGGATGGTGGGACCCATGAGCTGTGTGGGTTTGGGCACAACTGCTTGCAAATTGGTTTTACATGAAGGATGCTTGTACTCACAGATTATCACTTATTGTTAAAAAAAAATGAAAACAAAACAAAACAGAAAAACAGAGAAGGATGCAGAAAAGTTACAGCAGAATGCATGATCTGGGATGGGTAGGGGTGGGGTGGGGGCAAGGGAAGGGGATACATGCCTGAACTGAATTGGAAAATGATGTATGAAATACACAAAGCATCAATAAAAAAAAAGAAAGTACTCATTATTTTAATAAGGCAATTAATACAAATCAGAAACTTCTAGAAGCACATCTGTGTCTAGGGGCTGATATCCCCAACAATGGGAAGGAAGAGGACCAGCTCATTTAAATCACATCTTCACTTCTTTGGCAAGTACCAAAAGTATTTCTGAGTATTTGGGATGAGTATTTAACAAAAAAACACACAATTCAATGCCCAAGATACAATATATAATTCAATATTTCAATATTCTTTAAATATGAATTAAAAACACACAGAATAAAGACTGGAAACTTTTGACGATCTCTGACTCTATAGGATATAGTTAAAAAATTCAGGAACATATAACCTTGGGAGTTTCATCTAAATAAAAATGATTCTGGGACTGGGAGCACATCTCAGTGGTAACATACTTGCCTGCCAGTCAAAGGCCCCTAGAAAAAAAGATATAGAAAGGAGGCAAGAGGGGGAAAATCTCTGAAAAATACTAATGAGGGGTTTGAGAGATGGCTCCGTGGTTAAGAGTGCTGGCTGCTCTTGCAGAGGACCTGGAGTTGGTTCCCAGCACCCAGGTGGCAGCTAACAACTGTCCTTAACTCCAGTTACAGGAGATCCGACACCCTTTTCCAGCTTCCATACACACTGCGTGACATGGACGCAGTTACATACATTAGGCAAAACACTCATACACATAAAATAAAAATAAATCAAAAAAATTGAAAAGAAAGTATCTAATAAAAATCTAAAATTAAATCATAACTCAGGAAACATGAAGGCAATTGAGATAGCCCCAGCATAGGGGACAGCCAGGAAAGACACTGTCCCAAGTGGAAGGCCCAGATACCAACACACCAGAAACCAGGTGATAGGATGCTTGAGTATTTTAGGGTACAATAGGCACTGGCCCCACCCGTCAGAGATTGGATGATGCGCTCCTACCTAAGTCTAACTGCGGAATACAATAGTCTTAAGGCTTAGGTCTGCTGACAGATAAGCCTCTGGAGCCACCTATCAAAGAGTCTGAGAACTGATATTGTATCAAAGGACCTGTTTTCCATACCCTCATCCCTCCAACAGGGTGCCTAAGGCTGAGTGGGTTTTGAAAATTATGTACTAGTTTGTCTGTACAGAGCTCCAGACTGTGTTTGCTTTCTGCACTCACAACACACAGAGACACATCAGGGACTAAAACATTAGCCACCCTACGGTGTATGAACTGGGAATTTCAAGAACATGAAAGAAACCTGTGCAGCCATGGGCTACAAAGCCAAGTATGGCCAACAGCGGCTCCTGGTGTGCAAAGAAGGAACTCTTCCAAAGAAAAGAGAACTTAGAGCACTTGTGGACACTTAAAACTTGACTAGTCCAGGTACAGCCAAATCCTAAATAGTAGAAAAATAAAAATCCCCAGCTTCTACTGGCCCTCAGTTTTCAGAAAAGAGAAGGAAAAGATACCAGCCTGCAAAAATAAAAAATAAACAAAAAGATTCAATCTGTTGCCTTGCTACCATTCAGTGACATCTTTAAAGAGGTTCTTCAAAGATGAAACAAACGTATATGAAGACTTTCTATAATTTTTTAATTTATTTTATATGTATATGAATGTACTGTCTGCTTGTAGGTTTGTGCACCCGTGTCATTCAATGCAATGCTGGGGAGGTCAGAAGAGGGTGTCGGATTCCCCTGGAACTGGAGTCAAAGGTGGTTCTCAGCCGCCATGTGGGTGCTGGGGATCGAACCCGGGTCCTCTGCAAGAGCGGTCAGTGCTCTTAACCACTAGGCCATCTCTCCAGCCCGACTTTCTATATTTTTATGTCATCTAAAATATACCTTACATTGCCAGGTGTGGTGGTGCATGCCTTTGATCCCAGATCCCAGCACTCAGGAGGCAGAGGCAGGTGGAACTCTGAGTTCAAGGCCAACAAAGTCTATTTAGTGAGTTCCAGGCAGGCTGAGACTACAGGGTGACCCTGTCTCACAAAAGACAAAAATAAAAAAATTTAAAAAAGAAGACCTTACATACTTACATAACAAGAGGCATTTAAGTTGTAATGTCAATTTGTTACAACTTACCTTTCATTTTCTTTCTCTTCTCAGGAGACAACCTCCAGTCAGGATTAAGATCATCATAGCCCGGCTAAATATGAAAATATGCACATCACTTATTGAGTCAAGTATGTGAGAAAACCCTAAGAAACTTAGTGAGATCAGTAAAATTTTTTATCTAATTTTTTATGTGTTTCATACATAATTTTACAGTCAGTCTTAATCGCCAGCCATTATACCTGTCTTTTGGTTCCCTCCCCCTCACCACCACCCCCCCAGGGTTCACACCTTCTTTCATTTGTCCTAGAGTCCACTGTACCAAATCACTCTCCCTGCTCAGTCCTCAGTGCCAGTTCTCCACCTGAACTCTAGTCAGCCTATCCAGAGTCTCTTTTCTAAAGGCCAGGTCTTCCTCACCTGACCACCAACTGCTGCCAATGTTTCCTCAGCCAAGGTTGGGCTCTGCTACCCATTTCTACAGTTCTCTACTGAGTTTTTGTCCAGCTGAAGCTGCATGGGTCTTATGCATCCTGATGCCAATGCTGTAGGTTCATATGAACCGAGTCCCAGGATCTGGTAGGATTCATTTCCATTTGGTCTTGCATCACCTCCCTGGCTCTTACACTTTTTCGGCCCCTTCTTCCACAATGTTCCCTGAGGAGGGTGAAGCTAATACAGGCAGCCTCTCCATGGAACCACACTCTGTAGACTCCTAATATTCATGGCTTGGCCATTCAGGCCCTTTTGGGGTCCTGATCTCCTGTTGCATGGAGAAGCTTCTTTAACAAGAGTTAAGAGGTAGTTGATGCCTCTCGGGTCCTTGTTCTATGATGTATGTAGAGGTTACATTGTAGATGTGTTGCCTAGGCATGAGCCACAGACCATGTCCATGTGTGTCCAGTTGTGGGACTCTATACTATTCTCATCTGGAGCAAGAGAAGCTTCTTTACCAAGTAGTGTCTGGGATATTTGTCTATAAATATAAGGATACTTCTTTTGTAGTTAGTAAAGTGTTACCTTAGCCTAAGGATGTGTCTACCTTGTAAAACTGTCTAAGATCTATGACTTCTACAGATGTGTGCATCTGGCTATGTTATCAATACCACACATGAGTTTCTATCCACTGAGTTGGCTTTAGGTCCAATTGGTTAACCACTGATTCTCCCAAGATAGAAGTGCTGCTATTGCATTGATGTCATTTGCTCTGCTGGTCACTGACATAGATATTTGGTCTTGAGGCTGATGCTGGACCATATATTGATGATCTCCCTTAGTGGCATACAGAGTGCTCTCCATAGTTATGAGAGCTAGTCTTTGGGGTGGTGGCTTACAAGTTGGATCCATCTCCATTGCTCAAAATCCAGTCTCTGAAGTATGTCCTGTCTTCAGCAACAGGGTCTTACCTTTAAGGTGGTAATAGCCTGTGTAATTTGGGGAGTCTCTTGGACTACCCTGGCCAACAACTAAAAGGAAGTTTCTCCCGTCTGGTACTGTTTTTTGATATGCAGCCTTCATCTTTGCATATGGACTCATGCAGGGGTATTATGTGTATATTTTGTCAAGAGATTGTTAGACTAACATGATTCTCTCCGGTTTTTACCCAAGCAAGGCATTATTCATCTCTCTTCTCTCCCTTTACCTGTCTAGACCTCCCTCCATGTCTTCTCCATGCCTTCTCCATGCCTTCTCCATTTAAAGTATCCCCATTTCTTCCCTGATACAGAATATACAGAAATGATGCTTCCCTTAATCTGTGTGTTACACCTAACCAGAGCAAGGAAAGCAAATATGTGCTTCAGTTTTATACAGGAACCAGCATGCATACAAAAGATAAGACAGAATGGAGAACATGATAATGAAAGCTAGCCAGACTAGGAGTCCACTGGCTATACATGCCCCACAACAGCAGGTGGTGGCTATGCTGCTGATACCAAACGATGGCCCAGGTACACACTAAGCACTGATGGATGCACTGAGTACAGCAGCACCTCACAACCCACAAGCCAATTGGTCTTTGTAATGCATAAATACAGTCCAAGGAGCAAACTTCTTGTTAATTTTTTTTGTATTTGTAAACTAGTGGGGGGGGGGGTTGCAGCTTTCTGCCCCAACATATTCTTGCTACCATGTGTCCGCAAAAAAGTAAATGTACCAGTACTATTAATAGTGCAGAATCAGCAGTCCAAAAAAGGATGCTCTTCATTTTATGTTCATGAGTGTTATACACACACATATGTAAGTTCACTCATGTCATACAATGCCTGTGGAGGTTAGAAGAGAGAGTTAGATCCCCTGAAACTAGAGGTACAGACTGTTGTTAGCCAACCATGTGTGCTGGGAATGGAACCCAGGTCCTCTGCAAGAGCAGCTAATGCTCTTAACTGCTGAACCATCTCTCCAGCCCGGAGAAGGATGCTCTTCTAAAAAGACAGCTATAAATCTTTAATATATAATTAGCTTAGTAGCCACAATTGACTAAAACAATGTTTTCTTGGATATAAGAATTTTATTTGATTTCTTAGCACCAGAATCTAAATAAGTCCAAGCCTTTAAACAGCATAAGAACAATATTTCAAATGTTTATTCATTAGACAGATATATATTAGTATTTAATATGCCAGGACTATGGTAGAGTCTGTGGGTAAAATATAGAGCCAGTGTTGATTCTTAAAGAGCTCACAGTTTACTCAAGTTGTGGAAACAGCTGTGGATTCTACCAAGATTAATCGAAGACACTGCCATCTTCCCACTGTCCTTCCCACATGACTCACCATTTAACAAAATTAATCTAACACCTAGTACGTATCAAAGAGAAAACAAAATTAAAATGGAAAAGATAAGCTTTTATTTCATTTTCTACACCTCCAGAAGAATAAGTGGGCAAATAAGAAAACTTCAGAGAAAAATTAAGGACAAAAATGAAATGTAAAGATAACATATGGGAAATGTTTGAAATGAAATATCACTGAAAATTTTTACTCGCTTCCAGACATAAATGAATTGAACACACAGATTTCTAGTCAGATGGATTTTCATACTGACAATGAAAACAAAAGTATTTAATCAACTCAAACTGAATGGAAATTTATCAAAAATAGGGGCATCCATAGCCATATCTAATCATTACTCTTTACATGGAAAAACCTCAGTCAAACAAAATACATTATAAAAACTAATACAACCACAAGTTGTGTGGGGAAAAAAGCCCCAAATGAACTGAATGCACAATTTTGGTAAAGAATTTTAAAGGAGTACAGGTCAGCAGTAACATTAGTTTCTTCTCAAGCAACATGTCTAAATTATTAGCTGACTGTATTATAAATCCCTTGTTCTACCCATACATTTCCTAGGATAACTATAGTGAGGTAAACCTCTGTCCTACCTGGAAACGAGGCTCACTGGATTACTGCTAGAGGAAGGAGAAAGGTACAGTTATCCAGGGATTTTACAGAACTTGGGATATTTTTGGGGGGGGGTGGGGGTTAAAGGAACTCCAGTGACGAGCATACACAGATACTTATACATCTGGGAAATGACAGTATTATGTCTCTGCCAACAACTACCATATTTGCACATTTTGAAGTGTCTACATCAATGTAAGTCACTCAGATACACTTCAAGGCGGGGGCCCTTCCTTAGATACTAGAAATCTTGTGTTACTACCTCATGTCCTCAGATAAAATTGAGCACTTAGGGGCTGGAGAGATGGCCTAGCGGTTAAGAGCGCTCTTGCAGAGGACCCGGGTTTGATCCCCAGCACCCACATGGCGGCTGAGAACCATCTGTAACTCCAATTCCAGGAGAGCTCCATTTCCAGGGGAATCTGACCCCCTCTTCTGACCTCCGCAGCATTGCATGACACGGGTGCACAGACCTACATGCAGACAGTACATTCATACACAAAAATAAATAATAAAATTTTTAAAAAATTGAGCACTTAAAAATGTAAATTGTGGGGCTGGAGAGATGGCCTAGCGGTTAAGAGCACCGACTGCTCTTGCAGAGGACCCGGGTTCAATCCCCAGCACCCACATGGCGGCTAAGAACCATCTGTAACTCCAATTCCAGGAGAACTCCAGTTCCAGGGGAATCCGAGACCCTCTTCTGACCTCCGCAGTATTGCACGATACGGGTGCACAGACCTACATGCAGACAGTACATTCATACACGTACAGAAATAAATAAAATTAAAAAAATAATAATTAAAAAAATGTAAACTGTAAGTAAATGTGAACAATGTTCCCACAAAAACTTGAAACTGAACATTCCTAAAAAGGCTGAACAGCAGATAAGAACTTCAGTGATTGTGGAGAGTTTGGAATATTACAGGTCCACATTGAAAGGTTGGGAGTGCACAGAACTTAGATGGGAGATTTCCCAGGACCACCTGAAGCACAGAGTACCAGGGCACGGGCTAAACAGGCATACGGGCGAGTGAGCGTCCAAGTGGGTTCTTTGGAGAACCTTCAGAAAAGAAAGGGAAGAGTGAGTTAGACTTCCAATAGAAAGCCTAAAACATAGACAAGTCAACATTTCATAAGCAAGGAGAAAAACAGATCAACAAACAAACAAAGAAGGCATATGAAGGAGGCAAGCAAAGCAAGCCTTCAACACAGTGAAGAGGCATTTGGGATTCGCATTGGAATACAGGAAAAGAGAAACCCACATGCCAGGGAAGGGACAACATGGGAAAGGTGCAGGATAATTCCACACCAAGCACTACCAACCCTGTGGGAGATTCCTACAGTGGGATCCCCCTGGGGATGGCCCAGGACACAGATCTTAGAGGAACAATTGTGGACATATACAAAGAAATCAAAGAATATAAAGAACAAATCAGAGAACTAAGGAAAGAGAATGAAAAAATCAAAAAGGACGTACAGAGAGAGAATGACAAACTCTGGAAGGAAGTAGAAACACTAAAAAGATCCCATGTTGAAAAAGAAAAGAAACCAACCAGTGAAGCAAAGAGCTACAGGAAGAAATTGAGACGCTCCAAAAGGAAGTGGAAATACTAAAGAAATCAAAAGACAAAATGAAAAAGGAAATCAAACACTCATCCAATCAAGAGGAAAGAAATGGAAAAGCCTCAGAAGTAGAATGGAGGAAGCAGAACAAAGAATATCAGACCTGGAAGATAACACTGAACAACTAAAAACCTCAAGTAAAGATTATGAAAAATTTAAAAGTACACAAAAGTGGAACAACCAGGAATTGTGGGACACAATAAAAAGATCAAACCTCCATATCATAGGGATAGAGGAAGGAGAAGAATCCCAAGAGAACTGATCAGATCTTCAATAGAATAATAGATGAAAATTTCCCCAAACTAAAACAAGACAAAACAATACAAAGAGAAGAAGCATATAGAACTCCAAACAGACAACATCAGAAAAAAAACTCTCCGCGCCTTATCATAGTTAAAATGCTAGACGCCCGGGGCTGGAGAGATGGCCTAGCAGTTAAGAGCGCCGACCGCTCTGGCAGAGGACCGGGGTTCGATCCCCAGCACCCACATGGCGGCCGAGAGCCGTCTGGAACTCCAATTCCAGGAGAACTCCAGCTCCAGGGGAATCCGAGACCCTCTTCTGACCTCCGCGGCTTTGCACGACACGGGTGCACAGACCTGCACGCAGACAGTATCAATATACACATACAGAAATAAAAAAAATAAATAAATAAATAAATAAATAAATAAATAAATAAATGCTAGACGCCCAAAACAAAGACAAAATTCTGAAAGCCACAAGAGAAAAACAATAAGTTACATATAAGGGGAAACCCATAAGAATAACAACTGAATTCTCAGTGCAAGCTATGAAAGCAAGAAGAACGCAGAGCAAAGCATTCCCAGTGTTAAAGGACTATAGATGCCAACCCAGGTTACTATACCCAGCAAAAATGTCGATTGTAGTTGAAGGAGAGAGAAAATCTTCCATGACATAAACAAGATGAAAATAAAGAATACATGTCCAGAAACACCAACCCTCAGAGAATGACTTTGAAGCAATTCAAAAGGACAGAAAAAAGGAGGCCACTATCCCCAGGGACCTAGAAAGAGAAATCAATACAAGCATAACTGCAGAAGTAGAAACCTAGACCAAAATTGCAAATGGATAATAAGGTGAAAGGAAGCAACACAAACCTATCAGTCATAACCTTAAATATTAATGGACTAAATTCCCGAATCAAAAGACAGACTGGAAAACTGGATTAGGAAACAGAACCCATCTATATGCTGTCTACAAGAAACACATCTTACCTTCAAGGATAGGCAGTACCTTAAAGTGAAACAATGGAAAAAAATATTCTGAGCAAATGGTACCAAAAGGAAAGCAGGTGTTGCTATTTTAATATCAGACCAAAACGAACTTCAAAGTAAAAGAAATCAGAAGAGCAAAGAAGGCCATTACATTTTTATCAAGGAAGAACAATTTGACCATGAAGATTTCACAATCATGAATAATATGCACCAAACACTGGTGTACAAACTTTATAAAGGACAATTCTCCAGGACCCCAAGGCACAGATTAACGCCCATACACTCATAGTAGGGGGACTTCAATACCCCACATGAGCCACTTTGGACAGGTCAACTGGACAAAGAATAACAGAGACATTGAACTAAATGATACAATACCCCAAATAGACCTCACAGACAACTACAATATTCCACCACCCAATACCAGAGAACACACTTTCTACTCAGCATTCCATGGAACATTCTCCAAAATCAACCCACAGACTGGGACACAGAAGAAACCTCTCACAAATACAAAAAAGATTGAAAATCTATTCATGCATTCTATCAGACCACAGTGCAATAACGCTCATTATCAACTCCAGGATAAGCCCTATACTCTAAAGAATACATGGAGACTAACAACACACTCCACAATAATGAATGGGTCAAGGAAGAGATAAAGAAAGAAATAAAAGCATTCCTGGAACTGAATGACAATGATAATACAACACAAAAAAACCTATAGGATACTTTAAAAACAGTCCTAAGAGGTAAGTTTATAGCCCTGGGTGCTTACATTAGAAAAACAGAAAAAGCAGAAGTGAACAATTCTAACATGCAGCTAAAAAACACTAGAGTCAACAACAGATGAACCCTAAGCAACAGACGAAGAAAATAACAAAAATCAGAGCAGAAAGAATCACATGAAATAGAAACAAAAAATACAAAAAAAAAAAAAAAGTGAATCAAAAGTGGTTCCTTTGAGAGAATAAACAAGATAGGACAGACCTCTAGCCGAGTTAACCAAAAGAAGGAAGGAACAACTGCAAATCAATAAATTCATGATGAAAGGGGAAATATCACAACAATGAAAAGATCCAGACAATCATATAGGAATATTTCAAAAACCTATACTCTCCTAAGTTTGAAAACCTAGAAGAAATGGATGAATATCTGAAATCCTGGGAATCAACAAAGCTCAACCAAGAAGAGATCAACAGCTTAAACAGACACATAATATATGAAGAAATTCCCACCAGCAATGGATGAGTGTTCCCCTTTCCCCGCAACCTCTCCGGATTTGGTATCATTTGTTTCCTGATCCTAGCCAGTCTTATTGGAGTAAGGTGATACTCTCAAAGTGGTTTTAATCTGCATTTCTCCTTAATTATCAGAGATGTTGAACAGTTCTTAAGATGTTTCTCGGCCATCTCTAATTCCCTCTCTGTGAAGTCTCTATTCAGATCTTGCTCCATCTTTGAGTGATTCATTTGTTTTCTTTCTTCTTTGTTTTTGAGTAGCTTGTTATACTCTGGAAACTAATGCTTTGCAGAGTATCTGCTGTGAAGGTTTCCTCCCACTCTGTGGTCTTCTCTCATTTCCTTATGCTTTCCAAGGGGAACACTCACTCATCTATTGCTGGTGGGAATGTAACTTGTACACGCACTATGGAAAGCAGTGTGGAGAACCTAAAAGACTCAAAATGAGCCTTCCGTTTGACCCAGTCATACCACTCCTGGGTAATATACCCACAAGACACAACTTACTGCAAGATACATGCACAGCTATGTTTATTGCAGCTTTGTTCACAATAGCAAAAAGGGAACCCAGCCCAGGTGCCCTACAACTGACGAGTGGATAGAGAAATGTGGTCATGTATACAATGGAGTTCTATGCAGTGGTAAAGAGGGGACAACATCATGAACTTTTCCAGGTAAATGGATGGAAACATTATGTTAAGTGGAAGTAACACAGTCCCAGAAAAAGCAAACGACAATGGTGTCCCTCATATGGTGGATGCTAGTACCAACAACCCAGATATAAATATTTCTCATGGAGAGGGATGCCATGTAAAAGAACAACAAGAAAGGACTGCATCAGAAAATGGACTGAGAATGGTGAATTGGGAAGGAGGGATGGGTGGGAGAGGGACACGGGTTTATATTCGATTAATGAATATTTTTGACGTGAGTCAGTCAAGTATCAGTTTCGCCTAGACACTGTCTACATGATACATGGGTGTTTTAGGACTTAGTAAAAGTAAATATGTGATATTAAACAACATTGGTTTACAGTACTCTGATAAAAACGGTAATGCATTGAGTTAAATGTAGATATAATTCGTGTTGTCCACATTTGTTTTACACAAATCTGTAGAGCAATAAACTTTGGGATTGGCACATACAAATTCCTCTATAATTTCTCTGTTGTACAGTATCACCTTGTAGCATTCTCTTTAAGATGATTTAACGAAAAACTTAAGTTTGCTTCCAAGTTAATCATATATAGTCACCCAAAAACAACATGGGTGAATTTGATGAAATCTGTGCCTTATTCCACCCTATAGTTATGTATAATACAACTGTCTTCTGGGACTCATGGGTTAAAAAAAAAGGGGGGGGATACAGACAGACATGAAACCTTTTCGTCAAAAACCTTGCATTTCATCTTAAAACAACTAAGGGAAAAAGATTTGTTTGTTCCCAAACAGGACAAAATGTTCACCACTTAACTGCTGAGAAAGAAAAATACAGCATTGCATTGTATAGGATGTACAATAAAGTGCCAACAGAAAGGTTGGCCATCCGAACATTGAAAGGAGCAAAGCCTCAGATTGCCCAAACATCGAACCCTTCTGTGATCCTAATGTAACAAAACTAACTATAATGAGTCCTAATGAAACTTATAACCTTTAGTGCAACAAAGGTTTTGATTGACTTTCGTGCTCTTCCCCCATAGAACATGGAGAATATGACGATGATGAGGTCGTGTTCTCCAAACTGTAAATTGGACAACTATTATAAAGGTAACTCTCTATAAAACCGTCATTAAAATGCCTTTTTAATAAACTAATAGGACATAAGGAATGGTGAAAGGAAAGGATTATACTCTTTTCAGAACGCAAATATAATACTAAAGTCCTTGGGCTATGCACTTAGCAAAGTCATATTAATGCAGGATCTCTGACATCAGCAATGTATTGTTCTACCAGGGGGATATTGGCCAGGGGATCCAAGGCCCCACAAAAGGTAGAGGCTCCTTGCCCCCTAAGTTGGGATACTGCAGAAGGAGGAGAGGCAATAAGACCCTGCTGCCGAAGACCTGACGTTAACATGGGAGGGATGTATGAGACACACATGCAAGTGTACAGATAGCCTCTGGAATGCCAGAGATGTTACCAAAGGCCACTAACCAATAAAGCAAATACGGGTCTCCTGAGTCAAGCAAGACTCTACTTTCAAGCCACCGCTACAAACATCCTGCCTGGAAATACTGTGGCAGCAGGGCAGCCATGGTGCGGTATATCCCAAATCTAATTGGCTATTGGCTCTCTCCTTGGAGGAATAACCCATGGCTGATGCCACAAAACTTACAATCCTCTACAGGTTAGGAGATGTTATAAGCACACTAAGACCTGTCATATCTAACAGGGGGTAAAAATGTAATTCAGGGATTAACTATATCATACACAACATATGTGTCTATGCCAAAGTAACCTACCATAACTATTAGTGCTGCTTAAATACCTATATATCAATTGCTTGTTCATTAGTAGGGACGAAAGGTTACTTCCTGAACAACTGTCAGCCCATGAAAGGAACAGCCAGAATTGACCAGAGTCCAAGTCAACAGTCCAGAGAGAGTGGGCTGTTTTACTTCTCATCCACCTGTGCCCTTTTCTAAGCCTAGGGAAACATCTGGGAAGAGGGGGAGTGGAAGAAGTAAGGCTGCGATTGGGGTGAATGGTGAAAACTACAAGCGATGTAGTCTGGACACTCATTTGATCAACTTGATTGAACAAACAACCTTCACCCCCCACTGGATGGTGGAACTGGGGATTTGGCACAACAGTCTGCAGATTGGTTTTGCACGAAGGATGCTTGTACTCATGGAGTATCACTTATAGCTAAAAAAATAAAAAAAAAAAAAAAAACCTGAAAGATACAGGACAGTTTTGGCAGAATACATGATCTGGGATGGGGTGGGGGTGGGGGGAAGGGAAAAGGAAATATGCCTGATCTGAATTGGAAAATGATGTACGAAATGCACAAGCATCATAAAAATTAAATTTAAAAATATATATGAAGAAATTGAGATGTAATAAGAAACCTCCCACTAAAAAAAGCCCAGGCCCAAATGGTTTCAGGACAGAATTGTATAAAACATTTCAAAAAGACTTACAACCATTATTTCTCAAATTTTTAAATAGAATATACAAACAGAGGGAATTCTCCCAAATTCCCTTCTATGAAGCCAGCATCACTCTACACAAAACCAGGCAAGATACAACCAAAAAGGAGAACTATAACCACTCATTAATGAACAGAGCAATCAACAAAAGTACTTGCAAACCACATGACCCACGATAAAAGATCAATCTACCATGACCAAGTTGGATTCTATTCAGAGATGCAGGAATGGTTCAACATAATAAAAATCATAAATACATCAAACATATAAATTGGACTGAAAGACTAAAACCACACGATCATCTCAATTGATGAGAAAAAAGCCTTTGACAAATCCAGCATCCCTTATGCTTAAAGTCCTAGAAGGAATTGGATTGGAAGGATCATTCCCAGTGTAATAAAGCCATATACAAGGAAATCCCACAGCCACTATCATCCTAAACGGGAAATGACAGAAGCACTCCTTAAAGGTAGGAACTCGCAAGGCTGACCCCTGTCACCACTCCTCTTAATATAGGCTGAAACACTTGCTAGGGCAATAAGGCAAGAAAAGGAAATTAAAGGAGTACTAATTGGAAAAAGAAT
Organism: Rhizomys pruinosus; assembly: GCA_009823505.1. Taxonomy (NCBI): domain Eukaryota; kingdom Metazoa; phylum Chordata; class Mammalia; order Rodentia; family Spalacidae; genus Rhizomys; species Rhizomys pruinosus. The sequence continues at coordinate 1,783,000 of VZQC01003175.1, read as the reverse complement.
GTCAAGCTGTCCCTGTTTGCTCATGATATGATTTGTCTACCTAGGGATGCTAAGAACTCCACCAGAAACTACTAGAAACAAAGAGCTTCAGTAAAGTGGCAAGATACAAAATAAATCTAGAAAAAGCAGTAGCCTTNATTTAAAAAAAATTGAAAACAGGCAAAGCAACAGTTTTTTTTTTCTTTTCTTTTTGTCTTTTTATCTTGGGCTATCTTTTTTTTTTGGTCTTTTTTGAGACAGGGTCTCCCTGTGGCACCAGCTGTCCTGGAACTCGCTCTGTAGACCAGGCTGGCCTTGAACTCACAAAGATCCGCCTGCCTCTGCCTCCGGAGTGCTAAGATTAAAGGTGTGTGCCACCACGCCCAGCAATTTATTTTCTATGTGTATGAATGTACTGTCTGCATATAGGTTTGTGCAACCGTGTCGTGCAATGCCGCGGAGGTCAGAAGAGGGTGTCAGATTCCCCTGGAACTGGAGTTCTCCTGGAATTGGAGTTATAGACGGTTCTCAGCCACCATGTGGGTGCTGGGGATCAAACCCAGGTCCTCTGCAAGAGTAGTCAGCGCTCTTAACCGCTAGGCTATCTCTCCAGCCCATTGGGCTATCTTCTCAGCCACCTAAATAGCCATTTCTTGTCTACCTTTGTTTCTGACTTAATATCCCCTGACTAACAGATAAAAACCTTTTGGAATGTATTAACTTAAAGAGCACCAACTTCCACCAACCAGAAGGTTAAGTGTCATCAGACAGCATCTGAGGCCTCTAGCTGAGATTCCTCTTTCCACCTACTTAATGTTTCCACCAATATATTTGAAAAATATCTTCAAGGATCCTCCAAACCTTCAGCATGACATGGGGACTGCTGAGACATCCAGCCTGTTGACTGAGCAACTTCTGGGGTTTCAGCCTCCTCAGAGTATAAACTGCCACTGTCGGACTACCCAGGCTGCATCACGGAGACCAGCACATGAAGACCAAGACAGGACACAGTGCTTACTGGACCTCATTTGGCAACCATGAGAAGGGGAGACCCCAGTGTGGAGCACAAGGGCAAGACTAATGGTTGTTTGGGCTTGCCAAGGAGGAGCCTCCAAACGCTTCCTTAAGGAAAACATGACATCCTTCAGCCAGGAACAGACACTGATGGCAGGGCTCTGAATCCAGTGGCAGGGCAGTGACTCTGTATGGCAGGACTCTAAGGCTTTTCTGCCTCCTGGGAAGGTTGAGACATGAGTCTTCAGTCCATATTGAAAGGCTGGAAAGCTGTGTCTCATGTCTTTGAAGGATGGCAGGGGCAGGGGCAGCCGCAGAGTGGCTGTACTTGCCAGTAAGAACTGAAGACAGGAGAAGCAACAGTGCTTTTTTCTTTTTGCTTTTTTTTATTTTTTTACTTTTTCTCTTTTTACTAAGATCTCAAGTAATACCTGAAGTACAATTTCTCAGACCTTACTAATTATTTCTGGTTGTACTTTCCTTTTGGATGTTTAAGGCTACACAGTTAGCCCAGATTGACCAAAGATTTTGTTTTTCTCAGGGTCAGTTGAGGATTTGGTTCTTGGGGGTCACTCGGGTTTTGGGAGAGGGAGCCCCTGGCTCCTTTTGGCTTTTCATTTTCCCATTCACTTGAGGTCAGGGTCAGGTCTTGTTAGACCAGGGTTCCCTTTTTGAAGCCTGAGCAGACTTTCCTCTTTGTGGACTGGACACTAGCTGAAGTCCCATTGGTGGATCTCTGGGACCTCCCTGCATGGAAAGACTGGTGACTCACATTTGCAGGACGTTTCAGGAGATGCCCCCATGCATAGTCCCCTGGGACTTAGTTGATCTCTGAGGGCAAGGAACAGCTATCCCTTAAGTCCCTCAGCCAAAATGATATGGGCATTGGGTATGGTCATTGGGTATCCAGAGGGGCTAAGTTACACCAGCCTGATACTTTTAACTACTGTATTATATTTTGGAAAAGGTTTGGACAAAAGCTCAAGCAGCCTTGCATAAGAGATACTGGGAGGCACTCCCATAAAATAATTACTGTAGTTAAATGGACACACACACACACACACACTCACACACAAAGTGTCTTGATTTATGACTTTTCTTCGTTCTCCTACTATAAAACCATCATGAAACTGTTACCACATTGAAACATGAAATTTGAGATAACCTGAATCTGTATTCCCTGGGACATGGTTACTCCTATTTGTCTCCAGAATAAATTCTCTTATCCCCTTTGAGGTGAGAGTTACGCTTTTGCATAGACATAAGTATTCATTTTTAAAATTTTTATACTTATGAAGTCAAAAAATCCTCAATCAGAATGGAATCTTGATTGTAACACAGTGATCTCGAGTTTTCATATCTATTAAAATGGAGATTAAAAAAAGAAGCTGGGGGATTTGAGATCTCTTGAGCCCAGCGGCAGGAAGAGGGGAAGACAGGAAGGAACTGGGTGCCTTGGCGAGCTGATTGCTGATCGTTTGGTCCTGCTGTCTTTGGTTTGATTGGCCATTGTGGCTGTGAGGTTGGAGTTATCCCCCCAGCTGGGATTAAAGGTGTGGTCTTTGGCTTGATTAGATCTAGTGGCTGTGGGGGCGGAGTTATCCTCCCAGCCGGTATTAAAGGCACGCTTGTGTGACTCTTGAGATTTGAGATCTCTTGAGCCCAGCGGCAGGAAGAGGGGAAGACAGGTAGGAACTGGGTGCCTTGGCGAGCTGATTGCTGATCGTTTGGTCCTGCTGTCTTTGGTTTGATTGGCCTTTGTGGCTGTGAGGTTGGAGTTATCCCCCCAGCTGGGATTAAAGGTGTGGTCTTTGGCTTGATTAGATCTAGTGGCTGTGGGGGCGGAGTTATCCTCCCAGCCGGTATTAAAGGCACGCTTGTGTGACTCTTGAGATTTGAGATCTCTTGAGCCCAGCGGCAGGAAGAGGGGAAGACAGGTAGGAACTGGGTGCCTTGGCGAGCTGATTGCTGATCGTTTGGTCCTGCTGTCTTTGGTTTGATTGGCCTTTGTGGCTGTGAGGTTGGAGTTATCCCCCCAGCTGGGATTAAAGGTGTGGTCTTTGGCTTGATTAGATCTAGTGGCTGTGGGGGCGGAGTTATCCTCCCAGCCGGTATTAAAGGCACGCTTGTGTGACTCTTGAGATTTGAGATCTCNAACTTCTATTCGTGTGTAAAGTATAAACTGTGGTCATTGAAATTCCTGTCAAGTTTGTTGTTGTTGTTGTTGATATTGAAATGTGACCCCAACAATTCTGCTTCAGGTTTTTTAATTATACATCACTTTTGTGCTCTATTTGTTGAAGGGCTTCTGTGAACTTAGAACCTGAACACAAGTTTTTTTCAGGGAGGGCAAGGGATCTCCAGTGTAATTGTCTAACAAAGCAGGGTTTTATTATTTTTCTTTTTAAGATTTATTTTTTTGTTATTTTTGTCTATGGGTATGTGTGATCTGTATGAACAAATGGCATGTGTGTGGAGGTGCTCAAAGGGGCAGAAGAGGGCCTCAGATGCCCTGGAGCTGAAGTTAAGGCAGTCATGAGTTACCTAGTGTGGGTGCTGGGAACTGAACTGTGATCTTCTGGAAGAACAGCAAGTACTGTTAACTGGGCCATCTCCTCAGCTTCTAGGGTTTTAAAATAGTACTCAGAGATCACTAGGCCATATTGTGAATATAGATGTGAAACTTTGTGCTTTAATCCTATTAAAAATAATGAAACCAGAAAAAAAAAAAAAAAAAAGAAGCTGGGGAGGAGGGAGGTCTTTTTCAGACAGGGTTCCCCTGGTCTGGAACTCACTATTATAGACCAGACTGGCCTCAGTCCCACAGAGATCCACCTGGAACTTACTACTGTAAACCAGACTGGCCTCAGTCTCACAGAAGCCCATTTGCCTCTTCCTCCTGAGTGCACCATCACACCTGGCTTAAAAACATTTTTTACTTAAGAGTTATGAGAAAAATAAAAAGATCAAAACCATTTATAAAAATCTAAGACTTAATGTGCCGATTTATTCAATTCTATCCCCCAATACTACAAGTGAGTTACATCCTTTTCTGAGTTTGTCTATCTTTTCATAATATGAGCATGGTATTTTAATCTTCTCTTTATAATTTTCCTGGCAAGACTATGAATATCTTATGGCAGAGATGGACACCTACCATTTTTCCTACTCTAGAGCTCAGCAGAGATTCAACAAACAGCTCATCTTCATGATTTTATGAGGATGTTATCATAGATACGGGAGCAACCTATTGATAAAACAATTCTATAAAATCCTTGTTGCACTTACTACAGAACACCAGGTACACATGCACTAAAGCCCCAATCTCAAATATGCAATTTAATGTGATACAGGTTAAAGACTCAAAGTACAGTCAAAACTATCTTGTAAAGTTACCAATTTTACCTTCTGTCTGATGTTATCAAGGTCCTCTAGATCTCCATAACAAAGCTAAAGGTTTACAGAAAGTTTTCTCAACTATTCTGGTACCTCTTACCCAGAAGTGAGAGTAAGGCACATGAGGGAGGGATGCGAACATCTATGCAATATCCACACAAAAAAAGTTTTATCTATGTGTTTTAAAGATTATCAAAGGGCTGACATAAAATCAAAAAGAGCGCTTTTGTCTTCGTAATCTACCTCACATAAATGTGCTCTTTCAGCCAAGGGTCCCTCACCAGAGGACACCAATACTGTCCATGGTGATGGCAATCAGGTCATGGTTTTTAGCTATGTGAACCCAAGAGCCTATTATTTCTGGTTTACTTGAACATTTCAAAGGAAACCATTCCAACCAAATACAAGAAGCGGCTTATGACCTTAACCATTTGTAAAATGTTTTAGATACAACACACATGAGAATCCCTCCTTTGATTAATACACTGACTTAAAAGACATGCTCCAACTGAGGACTATTGGGGGAACACTGAATTGGAACCACAGGATGACCAACAATCAAGGCACAGCAGCTGCTAACTTTCCCTCCTTCCTAAAGTTTGGGCATTTCTGTTAAAAAAAGCTCTTAGTCTGCAGAGACAGAGTGCAGTTTGAACTCACCTCTTCTCACCATGAACTTCTTTTTCCCATTTTTTTTTAATTTTTCTATCTGTATGAATGTACTGTCTGCATGTAAGTTTGTGCACCCGTGTCATGCAATGCTGCGGAGGTCAGAAGAGGGTGTTGGATTCCCCTGGAACTGGAGTTAAAAACGTTTCTCAGCCTCCATGTGTGTGTTGGGGATCGAACCCAGGTCCTCTGCAAGAGCAGTCAGTGCTCTTAACCACTAGGCCATCTCTCTGGCCCCCTTTTCCCCATTTTATAAACCTTTCTTTCCTGTCCTACTCTCTTATTTGAATATATATTCAAAATTACTGAGATAAATACCCTTACTCATTCCTAGGTTTCAAGGTTTTTAAGCAATTTCTAATTTTTAACTAACCCACTATAAAATCAAATAAATGAATGACATTAAAGAGTAATTAACACCGGGCGTGGTGGCGCACGCCTTTCATCCTAGCACTTGGGAGGCAGAGGCAGGCGAATCTTTGTGAGTTCAAGGCCAGCCTGGTCTACAGAGTGAGTTCCAGGGCAGCTGGGGCTACAGGGAGACCCTGTCTTGAAAAGACCAAAAAAAAAAAAAAAAAACAAAAAAAAAAAAAAAAAAAAAGAGTAATTAACCACACCAGCATTCATTGGCAACTAATGATGAGACAAGAAGGAACACAACAAGAGGCAGTGTATCTTTGTAGGCCAAAGACGGTCCTTTGAAATTTCAGTACACAAAAAAGCACATTAATCAGCTATGCCATTAATAGCTCATATGCTATGTGTTCCAAATTCTAGATGAAATATTAAGAATGTTTCAGACACAGATCAATATTTCTATTAGGTGAATGAATCTAAGAAAATAGAAGGCCAGGGTGCCTTTATTATTCAAAAGTTTTACCATTTAAAAAGATATTACTCAAATGTTAAACTTCCCAAATAGAGAAATCTCAAAAGCCTCCCAAATTAAAGAAGCTGAGTCTTTTCTTTTAAGGGAAATGTTTTTTTTTTTTATGTGTATGAATGTATTGTCTGCATGCAGGTTTGTGCACCTGTGTCGTGCAATGTCATGGAGGTCAGAAGAGGGTGTCGGATTCCCCTGGAACTGGAGTTCTCCTGGAATTGGAGTTACAGACGGTTCTTAGCCACCATGTGGGTGCTGGGGATTGAACCCGGGTCCTCTGCAAGAGCAGTCAGCGCTCTTAACCGCTAAGGCCATCTCTCCAGCCCAGAAGCTGAGTCTTATATTGCATATGAATAATCAGGAAAAACACAATATTCTGGGATAAACTATCTGAATAATATAAAATAAAGGCTGGTACAGGACATACTTTTGACACAGGATTTAGAGCAATGGAGCTAGAACTGACCTGGAAGCCCCCTTCCTTGAATGCTAGCTCTCATAGCTTTGGAGAGCACTACTATGCAAGCTGCTAAGGGAGAACATCAATCAACTGTCCAACCCCAGCTTTAAGGCCTAATAACCACATCAATGACTGGCACAGCAAACTATATTGGAGTAATAGTGGCACTTTTATCGTGGGGGTAATCAACAGCTACTTAATTGGACTTTAAGCCCACTCAGTGGGAGGTAACTCATGCATGGTACTGTAAACATAGCCAAATACATATGGCTGGGGAGGTCATAGATCTTAGAGAAAACCCAAGGATGTCACATCCCTAGACAAGTGTAATTTCTTACTATCTGCAAAATATGGATCCTAATACTTACAGTCAGCACTCATCAAAGAAGCTTCTTTTGTAAAAGACATAGATTATTACAGAGTTCTGCAACTGGTCATACATAGCGATTGTTTGTGAACTGCCCAAGCCTAGATGGCATATCCATGTAGTTTTCTAGTGTTGAGGGGGCTGCTGGCCCTGTGGCCAGCCATGAGATTGATGATCTCATGCCCAACACAAAGCCAAACACTCAGCTATGGAATTGATGAGCCCACAGCTAAACATTCCGCCGTGGAGCTGGTAATTCCAGAACCAACAAGTAGCCAGGAAGCTGTTGGCTCCCCCGGCCATGGAACTGGTGGTCTGATGGCCTCGTACGTAGCTAAACTTGCAGCTGTGGAACTGATAATTCCACAGCCAAACCCTGAACCAGGGCTGCTGGCCCTCACCACCAACCAATCAGCTGGGGAACTGATAATTCCCATGACTGAACAAGCTAAAGAGATAGCTGTAAGATTGATAGCCCCACAACTGATCTGGCTAAGAAGAACATATGTCCGATAACAACCCAGAGATCTCGGGTGGTACAACTTGTAAAAAATCCATTTATTCTTACACAATGAGCAACTTACGTAAATCGGGACTGGTAGTTTGACATCACCTCACAGTGGCCAATCTCAGATCTCTGTACCATCACATGTCATCCCAACTCACAGGGCATACACAGAGAGGTCATGTGATCTTTACTTGTGACTGAACACATGCCCAAACTCGGGTCTGCCCACACATCCACAATGCAACCTCTACACCTATAGCTCATAGAGCATAGAACAAAGAGCAAAGAAAACACTAATGCATCTCTCAATTCTCATCAATAAAGCTCTCTCATGCAACACAGGGACAGAGTATAGAGAATAAGTCTGCAGAGTGTCTTTGTACTGGACTCCTACATTAAACACCACCCACCCAGGGCTCAGGGACCATTATGGAAGAAAAGGATGGAAAGATTTAATAGCCAGGGAGGAGGTGCATGATGATATGGAAATAGAATCCTAGAGGCTTCTGTGACCTTGCTCATATGAACCTACAGCAATGGTGTCAGCAGGCACAAGACCCATGCAAACTCAAGCTGATAAAAACCCAGCACAGACCTGTGAAAATGGGCAGGAGGCCCCAATCTTAAAGAATTACTGGCAATTGATTACTTCTGGGTGAGAAAGAGCTGATCTTCTGACCAAAAAAAAAAAGGTGAGATTTAGATAGGCTGACTAGACCCCAGTGAATGAACATGCAGTGAGAAACAACTAGGAACACTAATCGACACAATAGGCCTTAACACAAATGACAGGATGTATGAATTATGTGGAGGACTATAAAGATGGGGAAGGGAGTATAAAGATGATTAAGATGTTCTGCATGAAATACCAAAAATCCAAAAAAATTTACAAAAAAAAAAAATCAATAATACAAAATATAGACTTGAGCCGGGCGTGGTGGCGCACGCCTTTAATCCTAGCACTTGGGAGGCAGAGGCAGGCGGATCTTTGTGAGTTCAAGGCCAGCCTGGTCGACAGAGTAAGTTCCAGGACAGCTGGGACTACAGGGAGACCCTGTCTCGAAAAGATCAAAAAAAATAAATAAATAAATAAAATAAACAAAATATAGACTTGAATTATAACTTAGGAAACAAATAATAGAACATATATGTTATATGGCTTAAACAGTTCCCATCTCCAGTTCTATGTCTGATGCACACAGCAAACAATAAGCCATTCTGAGAGGTGTTCACTCCAATTAGCTATGAAATAAAAGCACCTTATTATTTTGCTTTCCAGTTTGTTTTTTTTACTGAGAAGCATATATTTACTAAAAACAAACCCATAGTGTGTAAGAGAAAACAGTAAACATGTGGAATTCATATTAAAGAGGCAGAAAAGGAAAAAAAAATTCCTTAAACCTGAATATTAGAAAAAAATATATGTGGGTGTGAGTGTATCTATATCTATATCTATCTATAGAACAGGCAGGGAGTGATCTACAGATCACAGTGGCTCATGGCTGTAATCCTATCACACAGGAGCAGAGGTAGGATGATCAGAGCAAGTTTATACCCGGCCCGGTCTATCTAGAGAGTACCAGGCCAACCAAGAATAATACATAGGGAAACCCTGTCTTGAGTCTGAATATGATCAAAATATATTGTATGAAATTCTTAAAGAATCAATAAAAATATATTTTAAAAAGCTTTAAAAGTAATTTAAAAAGGGTAGCAACAACAAATAATTTGAACCTGTGAATAGAATAAGAAAATGCCCAGCCAGCATTAATCACTCTTAATTATTATGATTTTGCCCAATGAGATCATTTAGGAAACATGTTACAATCTTAGAATCAAAAACCAATCCACCAAAGCTGGAAAGGCCTACACCAAACAGTGGGTAAAGGCAAAGGAGAGAAAAAGAATCAATCAACCTTTAAAGTGTGAAAATACAAATCAAAGATCAGATGTAAAATATGTATACCATAAGCTATATCTGAATGATAAAAGACTTTTCTTTAAACCTCCACTCTGTCACAATGCTCTCCGTGAATACATCAGACTCCCCCCCCCGTAAATTTAAATAACTTTAATTTAAATTTCCCTTATGAATACAAATTAAAATGGTTGAGCCTACTTCTTACCAAAGGAAAAAAATTAACTTTTTGTATATTTTAATTGAGATTTTGTGCATTTCATGTATCTTAATCATATTCAGACCCCATGGTATTCCCCCATAGCCTTCCACTGGATTTGATGCATTCTCTCATATATGTTAAGGCCTATCTGGTCAGGCTTTTGTACCCAAATGTCTAACTAGAGTCACTCCCTTCAAGAAGATCAACTCCCCCTTACCCAGCAGTAATCAGCTGTCCTAGGCTAAGGTTGGGGCCTGCTGTCCATTTCCCTAGTTCTATGCTAGGTTTCTGTCTGAATGATTTAGCATGGGTCTTATATATGCTGTCACCATTGCTGCAAGTTCATATGAGCAAGTTCCCAAAGGCCTGAAAGCCTGTTTCCTATTTCCTTATGTTCATGCACCAACCCTGGCTCTTACAATCTTTCCACCCATCTTCCACAATGGTCCATGAGCCAGATAATTATTAAAACTTCTTATCTAAAGACACTAAAAAATAAGCATGTTCCATCTTTTTCCATGTCAGTACCATTGACTTTCAGTGAGGAGACGGTAACTGCCCTCACTCACACCCTGAGTAAGCATGTAACTATAGTCTATAAGATTCTGGAATGAACTGTAATCTTTTAGGATTTTATCCTCCAAATACGTCAAATACGTATTTTTTTTTTTTTGGCTGAAATTTTAACATCTCCATTCTGCACTTTTTGATGAATAAAGAGGAAAACAAATGAAGACTTATATGAATTACCCTTATATAGAGTGTATGCTACACTAGCAAATTAAAATTGATGCACAGTACTATTCTAGCCTTAATTTGTCCTTGTCCTCCTATACTGAAATCACTTGATACCATAATTTGACATAAGATGAGGATGGGTTTGGAATGATGAGAATAAATAACTTTTGGGGGGGGAACCTTTCCTCCCTGTGCTGGATAACTCAGTTGTCAACTTGACACACCACACACAGTACAGCGAGCCTCAACTGAGGAACTGTTTCCATTGGACTGGTCTGTGGCCATGTCTGTGTCTGTGGGTATTTTCTTGATTGGTGAGTGATATGGCAGAGCCCAGCCCACTGTGGGCAGTGCCACCCCTAGGCTGTAGCCCTGTATTTTATAAGAAAGCAGGCTAAGCACAGACCAAGGGAGCAAGCCAGTAAGCAACACTCCTCCACAGTCTATGTTCAAGGTTTCTGCCTTGACTTCCCTTGATGACCTGTGCTCTAAGCCAAATAAACCCTTTCCTTATCAAATTGGTTTGGGTATTTGTATCACAACAACAAAAGGTAACTAGAACAAAGTAACAAAATAACATTAGTACTGTTAGATCATACTTGAGGAAATGATTCCCCTCTGGGCACACACATACCTGCTCATTCTGACCCCAGGCCCCTTGTTGCTTCAGAGATGGAATGGCCCAGATGCTCAGCTTCCCTGAGAAGTGAATGGCTGCAAGGAGTCTCCCGTCTGGAGAAAGGCTCATCTTGAAGATTCCATCCTGTACAGTAACCAAATGTAAAATTACAGCAAAGGATTTGCTGATGAACAGAACAGCTTTCAGAATTAAAATGGTACTCATTAGGGTTGCCATGTTATAATGATTAGTGATTAAGGATTCTACAAATGTAACATCACCATAGATGTATGTATATGCTACAGCATGTAGAAAACAGGACGGCTATCGAAAGAGGCCTTGTCTAGAGAGTCACAATTCACATACAACCCCAGACCCAAATACATAAACTGTGTAAAAATATTCCCAGATCAATTATCATCATTTCCCAAAAAGTTTTATGGGTTGTACCTTAATAGATTAGGAATTCTTTAAAATTTGGACCCACACTGAGCAGCATATGGTCATTTTCAAGGTGAGAAAATTAAGATAAGATAGTTGTACAACTCTACACTAAGTTGTACAATAATTTACTAAGAACCAGTGTAATCACTTTAAATGGATGATGCATAATGTTTCAATAGGGATATCCCCAAAATTCATCAAATCATACATATGCTTGGTGTAATTTCATGTACCCTCCTGATTACTTCAAAGTACTAGTCAAATGTCCACTGGATTTTTTTTTTTTTGTATGTGTATGAATGTACTGTCTGCATGTAGGTTTGTGCACCTATGTCATGCACTGCCACAGAGGTCAAAAGAGGGTGTTGGATTCCCATAGAACTGGAGTTAAAGATGGTTCTCAGCCGCCATGCAGGTGCTGGGGATCGAACCCCGGTCCTCTGCAAGGGTGGTCGGCACTCTTAACCGCTAGACCATCTCTCCAGCCCCTTTTTTTCTTAAAAACACTAAAGCTTTCTACTACTGGCATCAATACTAAAGAGTTATACCTTCTCTCAAATACTATAATCGTTTCCATCTCCCTTTTCTAAGGGAGGAGATCTTTATAATGTTAAATAGAGCTCTATACCAAAATTAGCATAAGTGTCTCACTTCATTCAATTGCCTATCATCTATATGGGACAACTAAAAATGACTGACTTACATCACCTATACCTTTCAATTCTACAAGATACATTAAAATGAAAGTACTGAATTCTACTGCATACATTAACAATGTTCTGAATTACTAGGTATTTTTAACTAAGGAAATGTCAGATCCATAAAATGTAATTTCCTAAGAGAAGCTCCACCAATACTCCGAAGTACTTAACTAAGTATTACCTATTCAACAATAAGTACTGCATGCCAAGTACTGTTTTAAACTCTGGGGATCAACAATAAACAAAACAAAATTAAATCCCTCCCCTCAGGCAGCTTAATGGAGTCTAGGGATGCAGCCATTGACCAGAATGCATGAGACTCTGGTTGGATTCCAAGTACTTTTTAAAAAAGTATAAAGTTTATCTCACTGTAATTTAGAAGCTTAATAAAGAAGGAAGTGAAAGAAACAGAAAAAAGAAAAGGGGGGAGGAGAGAAGGAAGGATTAAAGAAGACATGTTCCAAATTAGAGAGTCCTCAACAGTCTGATTAACAACCTGAGACAAAAATAATAAATGTATGTATAAAGGAAATGAAAAGGTATTTAGAAAAACTTTCTTAGACATTATCATTTATAAATATTACTACTTCTGATTATTATACTCTTTTAAATAGGTTTCTACATGGCTCTTTCAAACATCCTTAGTATTAGTTATCCCTCCAAAAGCAGTCCTCTTCTACCCTACCTTGCCGTCCCCTTCCCAATTAAATCTCCCTCCCTATTATTCGTGTGTGTGTGTGTGTGTGTGTGTGTGTGTGTGTGTGTGTGTAAGCATTTAACTGGAGTTACCAAGTTGCCAAATAAAAGCTCAGTGCCAGATACAAGCTAGCCCTCAAGTTGTCAGAAGTGTCCTAGAGACACCCCAAACAATACAGAGTCATGTAATTGCTCTTAGTTGCCAAACAGAACTTAATGGCTAAAAATTCAACAGACATTACTCACAGGACATGGAGAAGTCTAGTTAGTAGTGACCAGAAACCTTCCTCCCTTCTGGCTGCTCCCAAGTACTAGAAGGAGCTATCCTGACTGCTGGGGGTGAGGGTTTGGTCATCAACAGTCTTGTCAGCACTGAGCTCTGTGAACTCAAGATATGCCCTTGGTTACAGTACTGACATGAATGGTATGAGAGTAACTAACTACTTTCTGATTGCACTTGAGGCCCATTCCACAGGAAGAAACACACACCTGGTACTGCAAATCTAGCAAAGATTCCATGGATGGGGACCATATTGGCCCCAGGGGTGAACCCATTACTAGTATTCTACTAAATACATTCTGCTAAATACATCTAGCATCCAACTGCCCTCTAAATTTATACCTAATCATAGGTTAGTGCAGCTCTCAGATCTCTTCGAAGAAGTTTCTTTGTACAGATGATAGTTAATGCAGAAACTTAAAACAAAGTGCAGGGAATAAGTAAATGTGGAATACTCAGCCACATGTGAGACATCTAGGGGCTAAAGAGAGGGCTCAGCAGTTAAGAGCACAGGCCGCTCTTGCAGAAGACCCTGGTTCAGTTCCCAGCACCCACATGGAGGCTAACAAACATCCGTAACTCCAGTTCCAGGGGATCTAATCCACCTGTGGGCACTGTATGACACAGGTGCACTTACACACATGCAGTCCATACTCTCACACACATAAAATAAAAATAAACTGAGACATCTATATTACACCCCTTCCTGAAGACTCAGAGACCATGGTGGAAGAGGGTGTGGCAAGATTTTCAAGAGCCAGGGATCTGGGAGAAGCAGAATGAAACAGTCTTCTGAACATAACAGGATTGCTGCCCTCATGAACTCACAGCAACTGTAGCTGCCAGCGTGAGACATAAAAACAAAACCAGCCAATATTCTAACATGGAGTGGGAAGGAGTGCATGGGCTCACACCCTGAAATGAAGAGCTCTGACTAGGTAATCACTTCTAGGGAAAGAAAAGTCAGCAGCAGTCTTTAAGGGTGTGGCTTCTTGGGGAGATGTCCTGCATTTTATTCATCTATTTATCCTCAGTCCTAATACCATGCCTGCCTTGAAGTATATAGTTACTGACTACTGAGAAATGTTAATACTAAAATTCTACATTCTCTGTTAATTATAGTTAACAGAACAGCAGCAACAAAGAATGCTTGGAAATCTGCTAACTATAAAGAGCTATTATTTAGTCATCATTAAGGAGAAAATGAAGGAGATCCTGGGAGAAATTCAAGGTAAGTCCACAGATTACTAACAAGGTGATAGAAATGCCAACACAGGCAACACAGCAAATTAGAAAAAAACAAACTTCTTGCTGGGCATGGTGGCGCACGCCTTTAATCCTAGCACTCAGGAGGCAGAGGCAGACAGATCTCTGAGTTCAAGGCCAGCCTGGTCTACAGAGTGAGTTCAAGGCCAACTGGGGCTATAGAGAGACCCTGTCTAAAAAAAAAAAAAAAAAAACTTCAAGGCAGAAACCAAGTCATTTATTTAGTCTTGCATAGGTTTCTATGTCTGCAACATGAACAAAACTCCATCAAACTATAGAGAATGCCGACTGGAAAACAGTGTAAATATTCATAGGATTAAAGACGAAAGTGACTTTGTAGACATAAGAGCACTGTTATTGTTCAATTCTACAGACAAAATGACAAACCTATCCAGAACACAGGGTTGTGCTGAAGTCAATGGCAGAGAAATACTTCAAACTTAAAACATAAAATATACTGAATACTAATGAAACAACAGAATTCTTATCACATCTCCCAAGGATTTAATAAGGAAATGGAGGAAACGGAAAAATAAGGCCATTTGATTCTTCCCAAAACAGGAATCTGACTTGTTATTTCTCTGTGGCTTGAGCCTCTTGTAAGAGACATTCGAGATAGCCAAGGTATCCACCTCCCTCAAAGGCAGGTCACCTATATTCAAAATGAAACTGTCTGGTTCTGTGTTGCAGAGTCATGCTTCTCCCAACGAGCAATGAGGCAGTAAATAAAGCAATAACACTTGAAAACAGAGATCAGCGCTGCTCATTTCCTCTTAGGTCACTAATAATCTCCAATCTGAGGAAGAATTTTCTTTTTATGTCTCACAAAAAAAAGATCTGTAATGGGCCAGAATAAAAATTTCATACAATTTTAAGTAATATATATAAATTATATATAAAGTAATGCATGTATAAAGTCCTTCTGGAATTGTTGGTTTAGGCTCTATCCTTATCCTTATATATTCTCTGGAATTCTCTGTAGATTATTTTTCTTAAGATTAATATATATTAACATATACAAATTTTTAGTGAATAACTATTAAATATTCTTACTTTTGTATACATCCCCATTATCCATAACTGTGCATACACTCAGATGAAGATACAGAAAAGCATTCAAGATCTATGATAGTTCAAACTGTCAACTTGATCAGACTGAGAACTATCTAGAAAAAATCACTAATACACAGTCCTGGGTGTTTCTGTGAGGGTGTTTCTAGAGATGACTGGATGATTAGATACTATGGACTCTGAATTCATAAATGGCTTAATCTACTGGCGAAAGAACTGTGGAAGGTGTGGCCTGGTTGGAAGAAGCAGTTTACTATCAAGTGTCATTAAAGGCAGTATCCTGCACCACCCTCTCTGTTACTGTTCCACTCTGTTTCTTACCACCAGGTGAGTTACTGCTCCTGCCTCGTGGCTGCCATGAATGGACAGCTATACTTCCCCAGGTGCCCTTTCCAGTCAAGGATGCACTGAAACCTAAAACTCCAAGCAAAATAATTCTTCCCTTAATGAAGCTGTTTGTCTGGAAATTGGCTACAGTAATGAAAAGTCTGACTAATCCAAGCTTCATACAACTTTAATCTAAAAGAACTCTGCTATAAATGCTTGAGAAACACAAAATTAAACAAATTTACATTACCTGTTCTTGTCCTTGGCGAGTGTAAAACTTGACACTTAGCATCTTTAATAATCCCAGGGTCTTTGGCACCTACAAAATACAGATCATAAAAAAGAAAGTTTAATGGGCCGTTCTCTCATGATCTAAAGTCTTTTTTATCATGAAAAGAGTAACATACCTAGTATATATTTTTTTACTTAATAAAATCACCAATGAGGCTGAGGATGTAGCTCAGTAGGAAAGACTGTCCAAAACTAAATCCCACCACCACAAACCCAGTAAAATAAAGTTGCTGGCAATTTCAACATATCTGGTAAAGGCTAACTAGCTCAGTCTTAAGTTTAATTAAAATAAATATAAGTAAATAAGAAATATCAATAAATGCCAAGGATCTTCTGCTTTTGTTTGGCAGGGGAAAGATCTACAAAGTATTTAAATCTTATAAGATAAAGCATGATTGCTGGGCGTGGTGGAACGTCTCTAATCCTAGCACTCCTAGCACTCAGGAGGCAAAGGCAGGGGGATCTTTGTGAGTTCAAGGCCAGCCTGGTCTACAGAGTGAGTTCCAGGACAGCTGAGGCTACAGGGAGACCCTGTCTCAAAAAGACCAAAAAAGAAAAAACAAAAACAATATAGCATGATTAAATGATGGGGCTGGAGAGATGGCCTAGCGGTTAAGAGCGCCGACCGCTCTTGCAGAGGACCCAGGTTCAATCCCCAGCATCCACATGGCGGCCGAGAACCATCTGAAACTCCAATTCCAGGAGAACTCCAGTTCCAGGGGAATCCAACGCCCTCTTCTGACCTCCGCGGCATTGCACGACACGGGTGCACAAACTTGCATGCAGACAGTACATTCATACACATACAGAAATAAAATTTAAAAAAAAAAGGTAAACAACAGGGCTGGAGAGATGGCCTAGCGGTTAAGAGTGCCAATTGCTCTTGCAGAGGACCGGGGTTTGATTCCCATCACCCACATGGCGGCTGAGAACTGTCCATAACTCCAATTCCAGGAGAACTCCAGTTCCGGGGGAATCTGACGCCCTCTTCTGACCTCCGTGGCATTGCACGACACGGGTGCACAAATTACATGCAGACAGTACATTCATACACATAAAACAAATAAATAAAATAAATAAAATATTGTTTAAAAAAAAGGAAGGTAAGTAACAGGTCTAATAGAACTTACATAAATCAGAAACTTGAAATTCTTCTCAGATGAGGCTTCTAGAGGTTACCATTTACCCTAGCTTCCCTATGGAAAATTCCAAAACTGCCACAGAAATTTCACTCACTAAGAACTGAAGATGAGCCAGGTGTGGGGGGCATACCTTTAGTCCCTATTCTCAGGAGGCAGAGGCAGGGAGCTCTCTGTGAGATCAAGGCCAGCCTGGTCTACATAGAGAGTTCCAGGTTAACTGGGGCTATAGGGAAAGCATCTCAAAAAGACAAAAAAAGCATAGATCTGATAAAAAATATCATTTAAAAAATTAATTTAATCACAGCACTCAGGAGGCAAAGACAAGCAGATCTCTCTGAGTTCAAGGCCAGCCTGGTCTACATAGCAAGTTCCAGGCCAGTTAAGGCTATAGGAAGACCCTCAAAAAGGCCAAAAAATAATGGTCTCTTCAAAACCAAAGAAATAAAAATAAACTAATAGAACCTATTCTTTTAAAATACTAGAAAAAATATACCACTTAAAAAACATTATTTAGAGGCTGGAGAGATGACTCAG
>VZQC01003175.1:1720495-1760495 GCA_009823505.1 Rhizomys pruinosus | reverse complement strand
CTAGAAAAAGTAAGCCATAAAAATAATCTAGGAACAGACCTGTAACTTGAAAACAATTTAAAACCCTAAAGAGAACACCCAACAAAGAATGGCATAGATTATTCCACCACAAATGAGGAGAGCCATATGTATGAATACGCCGATTTCCCATTGGATTCCCACAAAACTCCTTCCAATGCAAAGAAAGCAGGATTTGGTACTTCATAGTATTTACTACTATGAAATGACACCAGGGTTAACAAAGACCATATCTACTGTATATAACTGATAGCCTGAGTAAACATCTGTTTTCTTTTGGATCTATCCCAAATATATAATTCTTTACTGCCATTATGATATTATTTTCATTATTCCACAATTTAAGGTTAGACCTAACTTTTAATCAAGATTATACTTATTCTGCAAAAGATACCTTGTTTTCCTTACTACAGCTGACTCACATGAAACACTGTTTTCTTTAACTTCTTTTCTGATGCACTATATTCCACATTACACCTAAATAAAATGCCATGGACCCTATGGAAGGAAAGAAGGCAATAAAGACTGCAGAGTCTTCCAGAGTGTGAGATGCTGACAGCTCTTCTGATCTTGTCCTCAGAGTCTGAGATTCTCACCTTCTGACTTGGTAGTAATCCTCTCTGTCCACATAGAAGGACCAACTCATGAGCTCAGGAAAGAGTCCAGGGCTGCCTACTGGGGATTTGGTGTTAGCATCCACAAATGAGGGAAACTATTTGCCTTTTTTTTTTTTTCTGGGACTGTTAACAGATTTTTAAAGAAAGAGAAAATGAAAAAATTAATGATGAACAGATTAGCACATGTATATAATCTCAGCACCTGAGGGGACAATAGATGGTACGCTCAAGACCAGCGTGGTCCATTAAGTGAGCCACAGAAAAAAAGGAAAGGAAAAGGAAAGCAGCAGGAAGCAGGGAGATTGAAGACAGAAGAGGATTCAGACCAGTATTAAGAGAAGACCAGTGTGCACACACGGTGTCGGCAGGTACTATAACCCCATGCATATACTCTACACCCAATTTTTCAGAGAAAGATTTCTCGGGGAACTGATACACCCAAAAAGTCTGTTTCCACAACAATACCATGCATTGAAAACATGGCAGCATCCAATGACAAAACTTCAATTCTTGTTCCTTTTCATACTTTTTTTTACATTTTGACATTAAAAATCCAAGTAAATACCAGTTACGTTGTATATTTAGAGTTTTGCCAGGCATGGTGGTGCACGCCTTTAATCCCAGCATTTGGGAGGCAGAGGCAGGTGAATCTCTGAGTTCAAGGCCAGCCTGGTCTACAGAATGAGTTCCAGGACAGCTGGGGCTACAGGTCTCAAAAAGACCAAAAAAAAAAAAAAAAAAAAAAAAAAAAGAGAGAGTTTATCAAGTGCTTTTACATACATTGCATCATTTGATCCTAGCAAAAGCTTTAACACACAAATACAAAGGAGGGGCTAGAATTCAAATACCATCTTCAGACTCTAGAGCCCTAGCCTATTCTCTGTACCACTTACTGCTACCTGCTACAGCAACTGATTTGTGGAGATGGCTATGTTAGATCTTTATATTCCTAACGCTTAGAGCAATGATTCAATGTTGAACAAATGAGTAAGTAAAGCCATGTCACACAGAGGATAATAGCATTAATTTGGAAACCTTGATCAATGCATATATTGAATTTTGCATAGTCTCTTTTATAACCTAACAGCCTTGTGGGAGATTGAAATATCTGTGTGATCAGCATTTTTCAGTCAATATCTACCCAACACTACAGCAACCTTAAACAGGCACTAAAAGGCCGTTCAATAAGAACAATATCCACCACCTGACAAAGAAGCTAATCCTATAACCTCAAATTACTTTGCGGTAGGGAAAGCTAAGGAGAGTGATTGTAAGTTTAGCTGCAAGACACATTTAAAGCTACTAACGTAATTAAAATACACTTGCAGCATTTCAAGAAGTTAATCATATGGCAGGGCATATTGCGATTCAATAATTTTCCTCACTTATTTTGTTAATGCACAAGCAATTTTCTTTTAAAAGACTCCAATACCAAGGCCTCAGGTCAGAGACAGTGGGACTACATACAACAGAGCTGTTTCAGAATCTGTGTTCAGCAAGGAGCAAGTGGAAGCCCAGGAAAATTAAAGGGAGCCAAAGGAAAAAGGTTAGCTACTGTGCAACAGCACTCCATGAGTTCCCCTTTCTAGGACCACTCAGTCAGACACCTCGATTATGCTGTATTCAGCTCTTAAACTCCCATGGGCCTTAGGCTCCACATCTGTGAAAGGCAGATAATAAAACTGCTTCCTCCCTGGGTTCTAAAGAGAGAACTACATGGGAAGATGTAAGGGAGATGAATCAAAAATGGAAGGAGAAAATACAAAGCATAGTATTCTAGAAGGTGAACTAAAAAATACAAGCAGAGTTAAGGTTTGGTCCCACATAGCCAGTAAGTTGGTGTCATTTTTTTTTCATATTATTACTTTTCTGGGTTAAATCACAATAACATATCTCAATATAGGTCAAATCTAAAAATAATGGAAAACTATTGTAATTGCTAAAGTCTGATTTTCAAAAGGACTTCCTCTTTAGTTCAACACCAAGCCATTCATTGCTTTAGAAGATTATCTTTAAATCAATATATTTTAAGAAAAAAAAAGGGGGGGGAACTGAAGAGACAGCTCAGCAGTTAAAAGCACTGGCTGCTATTACAGAGAACAAAGGTTCAATTCTCAGCACCCAGATGGCAGCTAACAATAGTCCATAACGCTAGTTCCAGAGAAATTCAAGGCCCTCTTCTGACCTCCACAGCCATTGCATGACACAGGTGCACTTACATACATGTAGGCAATACACTCATACACATAAAATAAAATTTTAAAAAAGAAAAATAACAAGACATATATAATCTCTATCAAAGAGACCTAGAACATCCACTCATAAGGGGCTTCACTGTAGTTTCTTGGTTTTATCTCTCATTTTAATTTCTCACTACATAACAGGCAATGTATTAAGTGCAGGATGCATAACTTTGACCATGTACTTTTATACAATTTATCCCAATAATCAAGATAATTGTTAGTCCAAAATACCCAGTGGGATAGAAACATTTTCTATTCACGAGGACCCAATTCTTCTCACCTTTCTAGAAAGGTGAGAAGTAGAAAACTACTTCAAACACCCTAAAAAGCAAGGATAGGCCCATGGTGAACCACAATAAATGAAGAAAAATGATGTCACTTTCTGGTAAAACTCTGAGAAGTTTCATCCTTTAATCCACTCTATCCTTCCTAAAGTCATCATCTGAGATAGTGGGAGCTCAGGGGTCATCTTCCACAGAGTCTTTAATGATCAACTACAAGCTAGCCCAAGAGAGATAAGGAGTCACCAGTGTCTCAACAATTATGGCTTTGCCATAAACTTTGATGTGGCAAGCCACAGAAATTTTCAGTCTTCTCATTTCCTTATTTATGTGATTGTCTGATTTTACACAACAGATTATAGCCTACATTGGTTATTACAGCCTAAAGAGATGCTCTATTCTGATCTGGGTGGCCCCTAAAGGTCCAGGTGTTAAAGGCTGGTTGCTAGTGTGGTACTACTGGGAGGTTGTGCAAACTTTAGAAGGTAAAGCTAGGAGGAAGCCAGGTCACTGGAAGCACTAACTTTAAAGAAACAGGCATTCATCCTCAAATATTCCCCCACCCCACCTCTTTCCATTCCTCCTTCTGTCCAACCCTCCATCTTCCCTCCCTCCCCTCTGCCTCTCACTTTCCTTCTCCCTCCCCATCTCACAGAAGCCATGAAGGAAGCAACCTCTTTTATCATGTCCATCATAAACCAGTATGCCACAATTGAACCAAGCCACCATCAACTGAAATCTCTGAAACTGTAAGCCAAATAAGTATTTCCTCCTTATAAATTCTTTATCTCAGATATAGTGCCACATGAGTGCATCTGACATAATAAAGAGGTCAAACAAGTAACTACAAGAAGAATATAAATATGGGGGATGGAGAGATGACCTAGCAGTTAAGAGCGCCAACTGCTCTTGCAGAGGACCCTGGTTCGATCCCCAGCACCCACATGGCGGCTGAGAACCTTCTGCAACTCCAATTCCAGGAGAACTCCAGTTCCAGGGGAATCCGACACCCTCCTCTGACCTCCGTGGCATTGCACGACACAGGTTCACAAACCTACATGCAGACAGTACATTCATACACATAAAAAAAATAAATAAATTTTTAAAAAAAGAATATAAATATGAAAAGAAGTACACCATGGGAGTTAAGGATGTGAACTGGGGAACTTCTGTGAACTGGCACTCTAAATCTTCACTTACAAGCTAGGTGGCCCAGACCAACTTATTTATTATGCTTATTTTCCTCATCAATTGATTTAAGCTAATCATAGTACCTACCCGAAAGGATAGTTAGGTGAGCAGACACAGGGTAAAAACACTTAGAATAGTTGCCAACACAAAAATAACTTCCTAAATGTTAATGTTTACATAAGCAAATCCAAGTAATGGGACTACAGCTAAGCTGTTTTTTTTAGTTACTGCATGTTTGTATGAGAGACAGAGAGACAGAGAGACAGAGAGACAGAGACAAAGAGTGTTATGGAGGTCAGAAGACAACTTTCCAGAGTTTGCAGATTCTGAGTATGGAACTCAAATTTTCAAAGCAAGTACTCAGTAAGCCATCTCACCAGCCTTAGGTTGTTTTCTAATATTTGAAAATATCGTTACTAAAAACGAAGTCACGTTAAATTCTTATTTTACTAACTTTGATATTTAGAAGGAGTACTAAAAGTATGCTAGCATTAATTAGTCTTCATTAGTCTTCCTCATTTAAGAAAAATTTCTTCAGTTAAGTCTTACAAAGAGTTTTCTAAGACCAATTAGAAAGTAAAACACTGCAACCAATGCTTACCTCAGTAACCCTGTCTCCACCATTAGTAACTTGCTTATAATAAGGTGATCCTGAAAGAACTCTCCATGCAGAAAGGCCACAGCTAGAAGCTTTTGAAAGTCCCAGTTCAGCAGTTTCACATCCACCAACCAGTAATAGTCTAAAATGGAAAATACAAAATTGATAAATTGTGCCGGGGATGGTAGCAAACGCCTTTAATCCTAGCACTCGGGAGGCAGAGGCAGGCGGATCTTTGTGAGTGCAAGGCCAGCCTGGTCTACAGAGTGAGTTCCAGGACAGCTGGGGCTACAGAAAGAGCCTGTCTTGAAAAGACCAAATAATAATAATAACAATAACAATAATAATAATAAACTGTAATATGAAGATAACAAAAAAAGTGTAGAAGCAGTCACTTTTATAAAGAAAATTTAAATTACTACCATTAAATCTAGATGATTAATATTGTAGATGAAACAACTGAAAGAAAACCAGATGGTTTTTCAATTAGAATTTCACCTTCAATTGTGCAGAGTGAAACTTCAACATCTAGACACCTAAACTCAGAAAGGAAATTAAAAATGAAGAAAACACTTTGAAGCTGCATTTGCACTTTGAAGATACTGCCTGTAGTGACCCCCAAGAAGTATTAATAAGCAGATATGTAGTTTTACCCAGATATACAATACTACATCTGATGCAATCAGGGCACAACTGGAACATGTCATGACAGAAGTATGCTCAATGGGAAAGAACAATACAGCAATAACAACTCAAAAGTAAGACTTTTGTTTATAGCATGATGTGACTGGTTCATTTTTGTTTGCTAATACCCTGTTAGCAGGTGGAGCCAGCTACCAAAAGGGCAAACAGCCTAACATACACTGAACAATAAAAGATATTACTATGCAATCACTATATGAACTAAGCTGCTTAGTAATGGAATCCAAGCAACCATGTTTCTTCAAAATAAATCAGGTTCAATACATCTAGCAAAGCCCTATATGACACACATCATAATCACTTGTATTTTTTAAATTTATTTATTATTTTTTATGTGTATCAGTGTACTTTCTGCATGTAGGTTGGTGTACCCGTGTCGTGCAATGCCCCGGAGGTCAGAAGAGGGTGTCAGATTCCTCTGGAACTAGAGTTAAAGATGGTTCTTAGCAGCCATGTGGGTGCTGAGAATTGAACCTGGGTCCTCTGCAAAAGCAGTTGGTGCTCTTAACCACTGAGCCATCTCTCCAGCCCCAATCACTTGTATTTTTAAAAAAGGTAAAAAAAAAAAAAAAAAGGCCAGCAAGAAGGCCCAATGAGTAAAAAGCACTTACCATATATGGTGACTGAATGAAAATGTGCCCCATAGGCTCCAAGTATTTGAATACTTAACATCAGTTGGTGGCACTGTTGTTTGCAGAGGTTTAGGAGGTAGAGACTTGCTGGAAGAAGCACATCACTGGGGACAGACTGAGAATTCATAGCCTCATCCCACTTCCACTTTGCTCTCTGCTGTTTCCTGCCAGTGCCTGACAATGTCAATGTTCAGCTTTCTGTTCCAGCTGCCTCTACCACCATGCCTCCCCACCATGGTGGACTCTTATCCCTTTGAACCCATAAACAAAATAAACTCTTCCTTTTACAAGTTGCCCTGGTCATGGTGTTTTATCATAGCAACAGAAAAATAATACACCACACACGCCTGATGACCTAAGTTTGATTCCCAGGATCCAGGAAAAGGAAGAGACTCCACAAAGTCTTCCTCTGACCTCCACACATGCCATGCCATGTGCATACACGCACACAAACACACACACACACACGCGAATGAGTACATACATACATACATACGTACATACATACATACTGAAAGTAAAGTTCTGATACATTAGCAAGAAAACTTCTATTGTCAGTGGGTTATATGTTGCTGCCAATACATGCAGGCTTAACACTCATACACATAAAAATGAATAAATCAAAAAATTTTTAATTTAAAACTTGGGTTTACAAAGTGAAAAAAATCAAATCATAAGTTGGAGAAGTTTACAGCATATAATTTCAATAGTGCATCAATATACAAGATTCATAAAGATCTCTCACAAGTCCAAAAGAGTAACAATAAGGAATAACCAAAGGCAAGACACAAAAGAAATCCAAAGACCAATATCCAGATTGAAACAATCAAAATTTATACCAACCACCCACAAACGTTTATGGACACAGTAAGTCTCATGAACTAATGAGATAACACAACGAAAAATGTTTGAAGATGGTAAGAATGTCAACACAGTAATTGACAGTGCAACTGTATTTACAATATAAAACAGAAAAGTATTTTTTAAATATAATGAAAGGTCACACACTAAACTCTCAGAGAGGTAAAATGCAGGAGAAAGAAGTAGGAAATTTGATACTATTGTCTCTCATTTATAGATCTGTGTCCATATATTCATATTAACACACATCTTAGATTGAAAACACACAACATTTGGAAATTGTGGGTACTGGGTACTTAGGGATGCATAGTCTTACTCCCCTCCCTTCTTTCTGTACTAGGGCAGGAAACGAGGGCCTTGCACACGCTGGACCAATCCTCTACTACTAAGCTATATCCCCAATCTCTATCTCTTTTATTAACTTAAAGGAGGACCATCAAGATACACTATCACAAATCATATACATAAATCCATTTAGTTAATAAACTACAAGAGAAAAACTTCAGTGAATTGGCTTTAGAACTTTACATCAGCCTGCAAATCTAATTACATATTGAAAAGGAAATTAGCATTTAATTTGCTTTTGGACATTTTGACGTTGTAAATCTATTAATGGTTATGGCTTAAGCATTCTCTGATTTACAACTAAAATAATTATTAGATTTTTATAGAAATTAAATCCACAAACAGATAATATCATAGAAAATCATTTATACTATTAATTCCATTGTCTGTTGCAATAAGTTCCTCCACCAAGAATATTTATATGAAGTGTACTCAAACAGGATATTTGGTTAAGAGCTTAAGTTCAAAACTATATTGTTTTCAAGATTTATTATTTTTATGTGTATGAGTATATTGCCTGCAGGTATGTAAGTGCACCCATATTGTCCAATGCCTGTGGAGGTCAGAAGAGGGTGTCAGATCCCCTGGAACTGGAGTTATGAACAGCTGTTAGCTGTCATGTGGGTGCTGGGAACCAAACCCAGGACCTCCACAAGAAAAGCCAATGCTCTTTACCACTGAGCCATCTATCTCTCCAGCCCTCCCAAATTGCACGTTGTATTGTGATATAAATGACAATTATATTTATATATGTATATTATCACATAAATACTCATTTACATAACCTTTTTTGAGACAGGGTTTCACTGTGTAGTCCTGGCTGGCCTCTCTATGAACTCTCTATGGAGACCATAAAGAAATGTCTGCCTCTGCCTCCCAAGTGTTGGAATTAATGGCATGCATCATCATGTCTAACCTATTTAGGCAACTTTTGAATTATCATATAAAGATGTAAGATAGGGGTTGGAGAGATGGCTCAGAGTTTAAGAGCACTGACTGCTCTTGCAGAAGACCCAGGTTCAACTCCCAGCACATACAAGGCAGCTAACCACTGTCTGTAACTCTAGCTCCAGGGGAATCCAATGCCCTCTTCTGACCTCCACAGCATTACACAAAACAGGTCCACCTGTCTACATGCAGGCAATACACTCATACACATAAAAATTAAACTTTTTGCATAAAGTTTTTACTGAACTTTTGTGTATTTCATACATAGCATCCAATCAGTCTTAATCACCTTTATATCACCAGTGGCACCCCCCCTCCACTGGGACTGGAATTCATACATTCTGTCATCTGTGTTAAAGCCTACTGTGCCAAATTAATCTCCCAGCTATTCCTCAATGAAAGTTCCTCCAAATATTTTTCAAATATTTTTTAAAAGATGTAAGGTAAAAGAAATCTTAGATTATAAATCAAACTCTACACTTAACCACATGACATGTGGGAAATAACAAAATGGTTTTTTCACCTTATTTTAAGTAGATTTATTTTGTTTTTGTTTTATTTTTTGAGGATTTCATACATGAATATAGTATTTTGATCAAATTTTCTCCCTACTTCCTGTCATCCAACTCCTCCCACACCCTTGCTACTACTTTCCCCTCTCAGAACCCAGGTCCTCTGCAAGAGCGGTCAGAGCTCTTAACTGCTAGGCCATCTCTCCAGCCCCATGTGCTCTTATTTTTTAAATCCAGTGGGTCTGCTTGGTGCTGCCAGCGTAAGCATGGGTACAGATGGGTGCAGGGCCATCCCTGGAACAGACAGCCTCTCAGGGCTGCAGCCAGGAAAACGACTCTCCTTTCCCCTAGTAGCCATCAGGTGCCAATAGCTCCTCAGCTAAGGGTAGGGATTCATGAGTCTCTCCCCTAGATTTTCAGCTGTCTTGATCTTGTGCAGGTCTTGTGCATGCAGTCAACAACCACGGTGAGAAACATGTGCCTAGTACTGTTAACGGGGCCAAGAAACCATGACTGGGTAGATCATAGGCCCTACATATTGGGACAGCTTTCAATCTTCATCAAAAAAGCATCCTTCTGCAGTAGATAGCAATTAATACAGAGACTCACAACTGGTCAAAGTAGAGAGAATAAGAGACTGTGGAGTGCTCATCCCTAAAGGAAACATCTACACTACACCCTCTCTTGCCAAAGCTCAGGGATCACTGAAGAACGGGAAGAAAGATGCTGTGAAACAGTGTTCTTCAAGCATGACAAGACCATTACACACCTGAACAAAATGACCTTTCCTTCACAAAAACAAAGGAGAGAAAAAGTGACTTTCTTTCCTAATAATCTTACACCTCAAATTTTGTGGAAAACAGTAGGAAATATCATGGTTCTCATAATCTATGGGTATGGGGCTTAGATATTTGAAAAAAAGTAAATAGTTAAACTGTAGCCACTCCTTTCACTTATTAATACTGCACACAGGTTATTCACTAAGCAATGACAACTGTCTTAAGCAACTCAAGGAACATCCTATAAGACC
The DNA here is from genome assembly GCA_009823505.1 of Rhizomys pruinosus. Taxonomy (NCBI): domain Eukaryota; kingdom Metazoa; phylum Chordata; class Mammalia; order Rodentia; family Spalacidae; genus Rhizomys; species Rhizomys pruinosus. The sequence goes on along the minus strand of VZQC01003175.1, from coordinate 1,750,517 downwards.
ATTTCTAACTCCCTTGAAATCCATGGACACTTGAACTCTTCCTCCTTCACACATAATGAATAGCATGTAGTGTGCTGTAAATGGGCTTGCATTCTATCTCTAAGTTCCTTATATCACACAGCCTTTGGTACATACTCTTACACAGAAATGAGCATGAGCCCAATCCACTACAGATGAAATCACTACTACTAACCATTACTAAACACTGACAGCTGCTACACAGGACTTTGGCAGCAACCTTAGAGTTCGGTACACAAACAGCATCACAGGCACATTAAGTGTGTGGAGAAAGAGGTCAGAGAAGGCTTCACAGGAAACACGGGTGAAAAAAATAGCCTTTAAACAGTTTCCCAGACAGACAAGGGGATTAAGTAAAGGCACTCAAAGCCAAGGGAACATGATACATAGGAACACAGAGCTGAGGCTGTAAACAATGTCCAGAGAACTGTTAAGACATATGGAAAGTACTTCCAGCTTCTAAAGGAAAAGCAAGGAAACAACAGAAAAAGTTCAGAGGGGCCCTTAGCATCACAAGCATTTTATCTTGCTTACTTCCTAAGCACCTATCACACTCCACTGCAACAACTCCATTACTATACTTGAAGCCACTTGGGTGCAGAGACTGTCTAATTCATCTTTGTATCCTTTACAGAATTTACTCAACATGTTCAACTCAAGAAACATAGGAGAAATAAAAGGTATAACCAATTATAGACAAAGTCTGCCCCAGCTCTGGTATTCTATGTCTAAAAGTCAAAGCAAGGACACGGGTATCAGACAGCAAAAATAAGTTCACTGATGGAGACACACACGTGTACACACACGCACATGTGCATGCTGTGCACAAGAACATATGCACGCACACACACACACACACACACACAAAAATACATAAGATGACGAATGAATTACATGAATAAAGTCAGAGGCCAGGGTGGAACAGAGCAGTAAAAAAGTGATCAAGCCTGTCTGCAGAAAGGCTAGACAGGATAATGGGCACCAAGACCATATGCACTCTGATGATGAGATCAAGAGTAAAACTAAAAATGAATTGCAAGAATTAGAAATGGTTTGTTCAAATTCTTCAGTCTAGTAATTGTTGGAAGAACCTGCCATCTAGTGGTGCAAAAATCCCTTCAGGGACACAAAAAAAAAAGAAAAAAAAAGCTTGACATAATGAATTCTATCAGGTGTTCTGTGTGATGACCAGCAGAGTTCTTAGGGCACACGAAATGGAAGGGAGGAAGGGAGGGAAGGAGGGAAGGAGGGAAGGAGGGAAGACAGAGGGAAGGCTCAAAAAAAGTTTTTAACCATTATGTAATACTTCATATGTAGAATCTATTCCTCTCCTGAAAAAAACTGAAATATTCCCAATTTTAAATCATTTTAGTATATCATGATTCTTTACATAAATCACATAAGTCTGGCATTTTAAATTCTGCTTATCTTTATTTACTAGGTAAAGTATTTACAAAAAGAAGACATATATAATTATAGCCTTTTAAATCATCTTTCTCAAGCATTATGCATCAGCACTCATGAGGCTGCAACAGGAGAATTACCAGGAGTTTCAGGCCAGCCAGCTACATAGTCAAGACCTGTCATGGAACCCCTATACCTAAGTCTCAGGGAACATCACAGAAAAGAGGCAGAAAGACCAGAAGAGAGCCAGAGGACCAGAATGCCTACTGTCACGTGATACAGTCTAGACATGACAGGGAAGCTCTCCCCATGAAATCATCACAATATGAGAGCCTAAAAACAAACTGCATCATGACAATGCCAGTTGACATGCTGATATGAATGGGGAAAATAACACGGACTTCCACCCCTAGATGAAGAGCTACAGGCAATCAATGAATGCTGAGGGAGAGGGAATCAGTTTTCTCTAGGAATGAGTTCCCTGATAGGTTATCCAATCCCAAATGATCAGCACTAAATACATGTACACATGAGTACCGCTAAATAGAGTCAGTGCTTATGTGTGTGTGTGTGTGTGTGTGTGTGTGTGTGTGTGTGTGTGTGTGTAAAATAATAAAGAGGACAAGAAACTGAGACGGAATGGGGGACATGGGAGGAGATGCAAATACAACACTCGTGCATGAAATTCTCAAAAAAATAATTAAAAACATTATTTTAAAAAATAAAATAGGCTAGAGAGACGGCTCAGCAGTTAAGAGCACCGTCTGCTCTTGCAGAAGACCCAGGTTCGATTACCAGAATCCACATGATGGCTAACAATCATTTGTACCTCCAGTTCCATAGAACATAACACACTCTTCTGTCTGTGGGCACTGCACGACACAGGAGCACTTACACACATGTAGGCAAAACACTCATATACATAAAATAAAAAATAACAAATAAAACATTAAAAAAAACAGAAAGAGGAGGAGCAGTGCTGTAGCAGCAGCCATCACAATCATAGAATTATTACAACAAACTTCTAGGCTACTGAGAGCATGTGATTCAGTGTGCAGAGTGCTAGAATTTGCATTTCTAGTTAATATCCCCACTGGTCCAGGTGCTGCTAATCCAAGAACCACAGTTTAGAATGACTGCTTTACATTATGCTTGAATGTGATAACTCCAAAATAAATGGCCGATTAGAAGCCAAGTTATAGGGGACTGTAGAGATGGCTCAGCAGTTAAGACCACTGATTGCTCCTACAGAAGACTCAAGTTTGAATCCTAGCACCTGCATGGTGGCTACTTGCTGTCAGTAAGTCCAGTTCCAGGGGATCTCATGCCCTCTTCTGACCTCTGTGGGCACTGCATGACACAGGTGCACTCAAATGGGTATGCAGACAATACACTCATACACATAAAATAAAAAGAATAAAAATTTTATAAAAAGAAAAGAAGTCAAGTTATGAAGCATCAGACCATTTAGACAGTATGTACTTCAAGATAGCCATGGACAATTTATTATATTGAATGATTACATATTGAAGACAAAACATGAGAATTTCCCTTGGACTCCTGAGCTCAGGATTAAAATCATTCTCCTGGCAATTTGTTAATTTGGCATTAAACACACTTCAAATCAGGTAGTACATGAAATTCCTTAAAATACAATATACAGGGCTGGAGAGATAGCCTAGCGGTAAAGAGCGCTGACTGCTCTTGCAGAGGACCCTGGTTCCATCCCCGGCACCCACATGGCGTGTGAGAACCGTCTTTAACTCCAGTTCCAGGGGAATCTAACACCCTCTTCTGACCTCCGCAGCATTGCACAACACGGGTGCACAAACCTACATGCAGACAGTACATTCATACACATACAAAATAAATAAATAAAATTTTAAAAATTTAAAAAATACAATTTAGAACAATAAAATACAAGAACTCTATAAAGTTTATAGTACTTCTGTGTACCACCCAAGCAGAACTGGGCCCACACTCAGACTGCTGGATAGTATACAATAGGCATCAGCAAACAGTTTCCTAAAAAGATCAGATTATAAATATTTTAAGCTTTGGAGCCATATGCTTCTCTTTCACAAATACTCATTTATGACACAGCATGAAAAAAAAAAAAAAAAGCCATAGACAATATATCCCAAAAAAAAAAGTGTGGCTATGTTCCTATAAAACTTTCTGGATATTGAGATTTGAGCTTCATAAAATTTTCATGTATCATAAAATATTCTTGCTTTGAGGATTTTTTTTTTTACATCTAAAAAGTGTAAAATCTCTTCTTGCAAACAGTCCATATTTGGCTCATAGGCCAAGTTTATGTAACTGTTCAGGTCCTGAAACCAAATTCCCCCTTTGCATTCCAATCAAGCACTGAGAAGCAGCTTTGGCTTAAAAACACTGGGTCCTTCCTTAGGCCAAAAACAGTAACTAAAAACCTGGCATCTCTACTTTCATTTTGTGTCTTTTCCTTTACTTTGGCCAAAAGCATAGAGGTAAGTCACTGTCTTTAACATTTCCTGATCTTAGATTCCCAAAGCAGTAGAGCCTCCCAAGACAGGCCTCCCTCACCATCCCTAGAAGCGGCCAAAGCTACACACAGGAGCAGAAGTAATTACCTGGAAACCCCTCAAACAAAAGACTTCTTGGGACTACCTTGCAGACAAAAGCTGAGACAATGATCAAGGACACCACACCCTGACCAGGACTGCTAAGCATGTGTCTCTGCCCCTTGCCCAATTCTTTCTCTATTTAAAGCTAAAGCTCATGTCAGCACCATGAAGATGAGGGTAGTCAGTGGACTCCTTTCCTTTGTTCCTCTTCCCTAGGTGGCCACACTGAATAAATCTTTCTGAGCTTCTTACTATATCGTCTCTTTACTTGGCATACTGGGACATGTCTGAGCCTCAACTGTTGAAGCTGCTAGAACCCAGAATTCTGGTCTAAAAACACAGTACAGTTTGTTGTTTTGTTTGAGACAAAATCTATACTGTCCTGACCTCAAACTCTCAGTCTTATCTCAGTCTCTGGAGTAGCTAGTTTAATTTTTAAAGTCATACCCAAAGTAGCAGTCCAGAATTAAGTCTTGTCTCTAAACACTAACCCACTTTCTACTGAATCCTGCTGACTGGTGCCTGACAGGTATCCCTGACCATCTTCTGCCCAACACTCCAATTTTCCCAGGTTAAATGCTATCTAGAAATCTACACTGGGCATACTTGGTAGAGAGAAGCTTTCTCCAACACACCACTTCTGGCCTGTAACTAGGATAGTTCGAGGAAAATCGAGTCCAGAAGACTTGTCCAGGCTGCCTTGAGGACAGAGGGCACAGCCAAGAGCAGCGTCACATCAGAACCTAATCCAGGACACATTCTATTATATCAATTTTTAATTTTATATTTTTCTATCAAACAAAATTAAGTGAAATGCCTATGAACTAAGCTGATGCAGCAGTCTTTTGGATCCCCACAGCAGTTAGCATCATTCATAGCAGAAGAAATTCAGTTTGCCCAAATTAACTTCTTTTCAAAGGAAAAATGAAGAAGGATTATGGAGTGGATCTTAGATCTTATATCCATATAAAAAAGCATAAAGCATAAAATATCTTGCTTAAGATTATAAATCCACTAATAACAAGTTAAGACAAAATACCCAGAGAAGGAAAAAGCAGAAGGAGCAAAATGCCACCAGCTACCCAGTGCTAAACCCTGCAAAGGCCCACTTCAGTGCAATGCTAATGTAACATGGCAACATTAACCCCACCTGTCAAGGGATCCCCAAAGAAAAGAATGATGGGGAGAGGGGGACAAGATGATTTCCAAATTACTTTTTTCAATAAGCAAAGGTCAAACCAAAACTGTCAAGACTTCTACACCCCATCCCAAAACTAAATTAACAAACTTTTAGTTTGCTCGACCAGAGCCCATTAGAGACTGTTAAAGATTACGCCGTCAAATCTGGCATATTCACCTACCCATATGTAACATGTTTTGGATTAATCAGTCAGCCTATGGGAAGCATGAAAGCAAATTGGAATAGCCACTTCCCAGTGCCTATGAAATCATGAATTCAGTATGCAGGGCTCATCAAGCCTGAAAAAAAAACTACATAATGACAATGCCACTCACATCTAAGTGTCTTCCCCTACCAAGGCGACAAAGCTCCTTCTAAAAACAACAGTACATGGGGCTGGAGAGATGGCCTAGCGGTTAAGAGCGCCGACCACTCTTGCAGAGGACCCGGGTTCGATCCCCAGCACCCACATGGCGGCTGAGAACCGTCTGAAGCTCCAGTTCCAGGGGAATCCGAGACCCTCTTCTGACCTCCGTGGCATTGCACGACACGGGTGCACAGACTTGCATGCAGACAGTACATTCATACACATACAGAAATAAAATTAATAAAAAAAAATTAAAAAAAAACAACAGTACGTGTACATTCCTCTGCATTAGCTAACCTGTGCTCATGCTAAGAACTTTCTCATGCTGAAGGAATGAGAAACTCAGAAGTAAAAATGACAAACTTTTTAATACAGGGTCAACTCAATTACTGACACTCATACTTCCCAAGTACAATGCTGCATGTTACTCTTGTCAAAGTCACTAGTCCCTGCATTACCAAGGTCAAATGTGCTCCCTCACTGAAGTGAAGAAGAACAGCACTGACAAAGATCAGAGCTCTCTTCCTTTCCCAAGAGCACTGCTTCATAATATCTTCATAAAATCAATCTTATCCGTAGGAAGCTTCCTTGCCACGAGAAGATACAGCACAGTCCTGCTAAGGGAAGGGGGGCACAGTGCCTGCCTGTGGTCACTGTAAGAAACTGACCCCTCAGCACAGAGATCAGTTGGTTACTTCTGTAGCCCGACCTGAGAGGTCCCTCCACCTCAGGTCCTCAGCCTGGGACAACGGAACGTTTCCCATCTTGGCCATGCTTTCCCACCTGCCCAGAGACTGCTGGCCCCGGACAGGAATTTCAGGCTGATGGCTGATGGCCTATCTTCAGCCTATGCCCACTCGCAACTCACTTCACCACACCAGCTATCCAGATTGGAGGTCTAAAGGACCACTGTCCAACCCATTGGTCACTCGAATGAAATTCAGGCCTACTTCGACCTGTATGCACGCAAAAAACAATGGCCAGAACGATGGTAATGGAGAATTCGAGTTACTGCCTACTACAGCTTGCTTTTTATTGAGCACATTTCCTACAACATTTCTTAATCAAATTTAGACTCATTCCCCCATCCGTGCCCACCCCTCATGCCCCCTCCCCCTATCAGAGCTCATGGATTCTGTCATACACAAGTCCTGTTTTGCATCTTTTTCTCAGTCTTGGTCTACAGAGTGAGTTCCAGGACAGCTGAGGCTACAGGGAGACCCTATCTCGGAAAAAGACAAAAAAAAAAAAAAAAGTTCCTAAGGACCATGTCCTCCTCTATCCCCAGAACAGTAGTGGCCCCTTATCAATGTGTGTAGGAGAAAGCAATAATGTAATTACTCTTTAGCACGTTAGTTCACCCATACTGGACAGTAACCACTTAAAGAAAACTGAAAGCCTAGCTATCAGTAAATGTTTTCTCAAGCTTGGCTTAAAGTTGACTACAAGAAAAAAATATGTTTTTCAATCGTCCAAATTCTTGGATTCCTTCTATACAACTATGACGTACATTATTCATCAAGCATGGTACTTGCCAGTGGATTATAGGAAACATGAGCATTTATCTTAACATAAAGTGTTCAAATGAAAACTTACAAAGGGTCTCTTTTTCTTTGTGATTTATTCAATTATTCATATAGAATAGTGGTAAGATTTGGATATAGTATGGGTGCCCCTTGAGGCCCTGGCTCCATGTACTAAAATTCGATACCTGTTGTTAAATACTAAGAGGATACAAAATTAATCTAATAATAATCCTGAGAGGAGATCTTTTAAATGACTAGGATCAAATGAAACAATTGGAGGTTCAGAACCTCCATGATTAAATCCTAGTGGCTTTATTAAAGAGGGAGGGAGACCAGATGGAAGCTAGAGACTCCTATCTCTCCCTCCTTTTCCTCTCTCCCTCTGCTCCTCTTCTCTCTCTCTGTTCTCTCTCTCCTTCCCTCCCTCCCTCCCTCCTGCTCTTCTGTTAAGTCTTTCATGTGATGCTCTATTTTGCCACAAGAGTCTGCCTGAGCAAGAAGACCATGTATCTCCAGATGAGGACCACAGACCTTACACCTTCAGGACTATAAGCCAAAATAAACCTCTTTCTGTAAAAAGTATCACACTTCTAGTATTTCCTTATGGTAAGGAAAAATGGACTAATAAATAATAAAAACAGCTTCACTCAGGTAAGGCATATATCCATAAAACTCATGAAATAAAGGATCCTTAGGAGTAACAGACAGCAAGTGATTTTAATAGTTGCACATTTCGTGAAATAACTGAAACACACTAAAATTGTGATCAGTGTCATCAAGAAATCTGAGCATGAGTGAATTCTCAAAAGGAAACTTTCTCCCCAAAAGAGGAAAGGAGATATCTTCTCTGCCTTTCAATTCCACTGAGATGTAAATTAGAATTAATACTAAACAGGAATCCTGTAGTTAGCAAAGAACTGATGGACAGTCAAAACTGAATAAGTCAAGTTTTGCTTACAGATATATTCACAACTAAATTATGAGCAAAAGCTTTAAAAAAGGAAAGAAAATTATACACTGCTGAAAGTAGTGCTCAGTGCCATTTAAAATCTACACATCTTCTATCTGAATGTACAATAAACCACCTATCTGTAGTACATGACTGCTAAAACTGACTATAAACTGCTGAAGTGCAAGGCCCACTCCCAAGCCTCCTCTGGCAAGCATTTCTCCCACCATGAAAGTTCAGTGTCACCTCCTCTAAGCCTGAAGAGGTAAAGGGCTCCTCTCGGCCAGAATCACAGCATGAACTAAAATACCAACAGATCAAAGAAACCTGAAAGGGAGGCAAGCCAGGACTGGAGCACTGGACCCACCAAGTGTTTAGGAAGGATGATACACATTCCTTAGGCTGGCATGGGATACAGAAAAGAGAGTAGTCAAAATCAGCACTCCCATAGAGCTCATTCCAAGCTGCTCAATTCGTTTTTGTTTCATGTTACCCATTCACCACCTCAATTCCTCTTCTTCAATAGAACTCGTAGCATCAGGCAAAATGATGAAAAACCCTGAGTCTGTGTATTGTCAATTTACCCCAACTCCACTCTGGCTGATTTACTGAGCATTTATAAAATCCTTGTAGATGATAAATGTCACAAGCTCAACATACTAGAGAAAGCAAAAATAAAAACACAATGATTATCTTGCCTTCTTTCACTTAAAAAAAAATCACACAATGGAAAATATAAACAACATAGTGAATTTTTTTTGACATTCCCCCACAAGACATCATCCCTGCTTTACAACAGTTTTCAGAAATATTAATGTACTCACACATCTCAAAGGTGACCACTATCAAGAGCCATACATGGCTGTGGAATGAAGAGGACTTCTTTCTTTGGTTTGAGAGTATATCTTACTTTCTAAAATTTATCTCAATAGACTAATACTATGGAACACACACACACACACACATACACACACACAAAAACCACCCTCAGGTGCTTAGATTCTGGACCAAAAGTGAAAATCTTAAGAGTAATAAATATGAGGGTGGGGAGATTGCTCAGCAGGTAAAAATGCCTGCCATCAAGTGTGAGACTCTGAGCTTGGACTCCACTCTCCCCTGCACCCCCAGAACATGCATAAAGCCAGACACAACAGTGTACACATCTGTAATCCCAGCATGCACTCCCATGGTAAGATGAAAGGCACAGACATAAGAATCCCCAGAAGCCATCCTGTCTAGCATAATCCTCAGAAGCTCAGTGGCCAGCTAGTGGAGGAAATGCAGTGGCAACAAGAGTCCTGTCTGGAACAAAGAGACAGGCAAAGACTAGCACCCCAGAGTGTCCTCCAACCTCCACACTTGCAAGCACACACATATACACATACACATACACATACATAGACAGACACAGACACATATACACATACACAGACACAGAGACACAGAGACACAGAGACAGACACACACATGATTTTCTTAAAGAGTAATTGTTATGAAAAACATTTATCATGTAATAACTATTAAGTATATAAAAACTCCAAACCTGTGGTCACACATGAATTTAATGCACTCTCCTGAGATAATGCTAGAAGAAAGACTAATACCAACTTGTGTAATAAATCAAGATAGTAGACAAAAATGAAATAAACAAGGTAGAAAAGAGCACAGGATTAAGATGTAATATATGGCTGGCTTGGCAAGATGGCATATGCCTCAGGAGGCAAAGGCAAGTGGATCTCTGTGAGATGGAGGCCAGCCTTGTCTATATAGTAAGCTCCAGGCCAGCTAGGGCTACAAGGAGACCCTATCTCAAATTGAAAAAAACAGAATTTTTCAAAAGACATAAAATATCTGCTATGGTTTAGACCTTAAATGTCTTCCAAAGGCTCATGTGCTAAATGCCTGGTCACCAACATGTCACATTGAGAAGTAGTGATACCTTTTGGAAGTGGGGACCAGTAGAAGGAGTTATATAGTTTAGGCTCAGCTCCAGAAGATTATTTTAGGACTCCTGGGATTCAATCCGTCTTCTGTCTCTATCACTCCTTGTCAGTTGATGTAAGGTAAGCAGTTTCCATGTGGTGCCAAGTGATCACCACCTGAAACTTCTGAAACTATGAGCCAAAATAAGCCTCTCCTTGAGTTGATTCATTGCAGGTATCTGCCACAATGATAGAAATAAAAATAACACAACAGACTTTTTAAAAAGGCTAATGAAGCCAGACATGGTGGCACATGCCTTTAATCCCAGCACTCAGGAGGCAGAGGCAGGCAGATCTCTGAGTTCAAGGCCAGCCTGGTCTACATAGCAAGCTCCAGGACAGCCGGGACTAAAGGGGGGGGACCCTGTCTCAAAAAGACCAAATTAAAAAAAAAAGCTAATGAAAAACACAAAACAGATAAATGTGGGTTAAGAATATGAAATAGAAGATAAAAGAAAAAAATGAAAGAGTAATGATAAATTTTTCTGCTGTGCTCAGGAAATGAGTCACTCATTTACAATGTCATGATGGGAGCGTCACCAATTAACATACTGAGCTCTCATGCTAAATAGCATGGCTTTTGCAAAGATATATACTACATATAAACTGAATTCAGGTACCAGACATTGTAATTAGAGTTATATATAATGTCTTTCCATTTATTATGCTCTAACAAAATACTTGAGACTAAGCAACTTATAAGAACATGTTTTCTTACAGGGCTGGAGGCTGAGGAGTCTACATCAAGATGCAAGTAGGTCTGGGGCCTGGTAAGCGCTGCTCTCCACTTCAAGATGGCACTATGTTGTCCTATCTTCCAGAGAAAAATAATGGTGTATCCAAACAGGGCAGAAGTTATAGGCAATGCATGAAGTCCCTTTTCTAGGGACCTTAATTCCATTCATTAGGGAGGAGTCTTTATGACCTAATCACTTCTTAAATTTCCTTTCTCTTAGTACACTACAATGGCCCCTACATATCGATACATGAGTATTGAAAGGACATATTCAAACAACAAAAGCATATGGAAAAATAGAAAAAAATGAATAAACAAAACAACAAAATACGTTATTGATATATGTAAGTGTTCCCAAAGTGACAAACAGAATAGCGGCTTTGTCAAGAAGGTACGAGAAGTGGTGGTAACACACCAAAGCAGAGCAATAACCAAGAAAGAGGAAGCAAGAGCTCCAGAAAACAGGTCGCACAACTAAAGAAAAACATGAAAGTGAGTCTCAGGATGAAAGGGAAAAGAAATTACAAGACATCTACTATGTGACATGTGAAAATCTATACTAGGCCAAAGCAGAAAGTTCTGAGGAAAAATTCAAAAAGATAAAATTTCAAGATCCCTCAAGTACATGGTATACAGAGAATTATTTAAATGAAGAGGGTAAATCTAAGGTTTGGGAAATATTTAACATGCATATAACAGGTCCAGAATTAATACACAGATTAACAAACTGTCAGGACCAAACTGCCCAATAATAGAAACCATATGATAAAGTATTTCATTGTGAAGGAATAGAAATGGCCAATTAACTTATACAAAAAAGCTATTCATTACTAACCAAAGAAATGAACACTAAAACTAGAGTGTGATAGTTTTCATTTGCTTCCTAGCTTTTTGCAGTGCTAAAGATGGAACTCAGAGCCTCACACATGCTCTACCACTAAACTTACCCCATCCCATCTTGGAGGTATTCTTCAACACCAGGCATTTCAGTCTGACATTAACTCTACCAACTGGAGAACTAATGAAGAGTGTGAAACAACCACTTCACACTAGAATTGTGAACTGGTGCGGCTACTCTGAAAAACATTTGACATTACCTAGCAAAGTTGAAGACGTACTTAACCAGCAATTCAGCAGTTCTGCTTCTAGTTATGTCCTACATAACTTATGCCATATGTACCAAAGTAATGTACAATAATTTCTAGCAAAATATTACTTTTACAATGAAAACAACTTGCAAACAAATCGAATTTTCATCTACAGAAGAACGAATAAACATTTTGCATGCTATTCATAAAACAGAATTGTGATAGTTAGATGAACTAGAGGAATACAAATCAAAATTCAACTCAGAGAACAAGATTTGTATCTCTTAAGTGTGATTCCATTTATATAAAGCCAAAACAGCACAGCTAAATATGGGCAAGTAAAACAGTACAGAAAGAGAGGAAATAATACACAAAATTCAAGACAGTGTGTTGGCCAGGCATGGTGACACACACCTTCAATTCTAGCACTTGGGAGGTAGAGACAGGCAGATCTCTGTGAGTTCAAGGCCAGTCTGGTCTACTATAGCAAGTTCCACAACAACCAGTGGTTCAGGGAGACCCTGTCTCAAAAAGACAGTGTTTTTCTCTGGGGGACAGAGAATAGGATCAGGAACTTATATGCAAGTGTATGTGTGAGTATTACATATGTCTATGTAGTATGTCTATTTGTGTGTGACCATGCTCTTTAGCCATACAAAAATTTTCAAATTCTCAACAAAAATCCACAGACCTAGCCCTAAACTAAACACAAAGCTTTTATATAGTTTCAATAAAAAAATACCCAAGCACAGTGAAGGTTAATTAAGTTACAGATTTGCCAACATATATAGATTAGTCACAAAATTGACAACTCAGGTTCATCTGACTCAAAATCTGATACTCCTTTTCAACCGAACAATTAACTTGGCTACAGTTAACTTGGCTAAATTACAAAATACATGTAAATTTCAGTCTCAAGTAACAAAATTAAAGAGGAAAAGTCACCAAAAATAGAAATGCTAAAAGTTTCTGGTAAACCTCAATGGATGTGACAAACCAACCAGCTGTGGAAAATATGGAGAACAGAATATAGGTATCAAGAGGAACTGTGCATGCAACAAACAAGCTGAACTTGTAAGCAATGAATGAGAAGTCCCCTGAGGCCCTTCAGGAGGGCAGTGAATATGCACTACTGAGTATGCAGGACTCTCCTAGTTCTGTCAGTAATGCTGAGTCAGGTATTACACTCATTTTACAGATGGAAGAAAGCCCCAAAGGCTAATGGAGAAGGAAAAATTTCTCAATAAAATTCCCAGTGTTCTTGCTGGATCAGGGAAGTTCAGAGTCAGAAACTTAAGTACCAATGATGGGAAGATGACTACAACAATATTATAGATATTAAACGTAATTATACACAAGACTACAAAATGAAGAGGCCAACTATAAGAGCTGGAATAGACAACTTCTTCTGATTCTGTGCCAAGATTTCTATACCTACTTAATCATCCACTATTGCTTACCTATGACCAGGGTGATAAATAGCAGTATTTATTCCATGAGGATATTGACCATGAAAGCTGAAACTGTGGCTCTCTTGGTAGCTCTGATTTGTCCCAACACTAAGTTTAAGAAAGGAAAAAAGAAATAACATTAAACCACAATGGTGTCACTGAATATTGAAAATATCCATAATTCAAAGACAGACAACCTTAAATATTGTTGAGGATGTAAAACAACCAGAAATCTGACATATTAGTGGAAATGTGATGACACAACCATCCTGGCAAAAATCTACTCGTTTCTTATAAAAGGAAACTGTATCTACCCTATGGTCTAGCAATCCCACTGAAAGAGAAGGACCCAGGAAGAAAATGTTCATCCATAAAGACTTATGCAAGAATGGACACAGTATATCCAATGGTTAATATTTTTACCTAACAAAGTAACTTCTAAGTTCTCCTCGGTAATTGATGACCAAGAGTTCTGCAGACCATTGTGCACTTGCTTTGTATTCTAAAAATATCAACCCAGCAATGGCATAGCTCAGATCACCTGCAAGGCTAGATGCCTGCAAAAGAGAAAGAAATGACATTACTAAAAAGATACTAGGTATATCATCACCTCACAGTGCTGGACAAAATCCAACACGGGATTTAACAAACAAGCCTAGCCCATATCACTTAACCTATTTGGAACCTTAGCAGCCTCTTTGAATGAGATGCTCAGCTAGATAAATACATTTCTACTCAAATTAACTATAAAATAAGGAAGAAAGAATAAATGCCACCATCTAGCCTCTTTCCAGATATAAGTTTCCAAATATTAATTTCTACTGCGACAGCCTGTGCTAAAAAAGACTTCAGGAAATTTCCATCAGCCTAATCAGCAGCATAAAAGGGAAAGATACTTAAAACACTCAACATCAACCTTTTTCCATAAATTAAGTACCTGGCTATAATGATAAAGATTTGAAAGTTTGGGCTCCTTGGGAATCATAATAATAAAGTTTATTATCCTTGAACATGATCAGAATATTCCCTTGTAACATGCTATCTTGGCATAAAGACTATTTTAAGATGAAGGCAAGGGACTGGATAGATGGTTCGGCAGTTAAGAGCATTGACTGCTCTTGCAGAGGACCCATGTTTAGTTCCCAGCACACACATGTCAGCTAACAACTGTCTGAAACTCCAGTTCCAGGGGATCCAATATCCTCTTCTGACCTCCAATGGGCATCGCACCACATGGATGCACTTACGTGCATGCAGGCAACACACCCATACAAATAAAATAAAAATCAAGTATTTTTTTTTGTATTTTTGAGACAGGGTCTCCCTTTAGTCCCAGCTGTCCTGGAGCTTGCTCTGTAGAGCAGGCTGGCCTTGAACTCACAGAGATCCACCTGTCTCTGCCTCCCAAGTGCTAGGATTAAAGGCATGCCCACCACACCCGGCTAAAATCAAGTATTTAAAAAAAAAAAAAAAAAAAGATGAAGGCAACTGAGAACCAACAGATACAGGGAAAATTCTCTGCCCTCCCATATCTGCTTAAAAATGACATAAATTGGCCAGGCGTGGTGGCACACGCCTTTAATCCTAACACTTGGGAGGCAGAGGGCAGGCAGATCTTTGTGGAGTTCAAGGCCACCCTGGTCTACAGAGTGAGTTCATAGGATATCTGGGGCTACAAGGGATACCCTTGTCTCTAAAAGACCAAAAAAAAAAAAAAAAAAAAAAACAAAAAAAAAAAAAAAAAAAAAAAAAAAAAAGGATATAAATTTCTCTGGGTGAAAATTCCCCTGGTGCACCAGGCAGAGGAAAGTGAAGAGTTGTAACAGAATAAATCTGTAAACTTTATTAAAGATCCATTAAGAGCCTTCATATATTTTCAAGTCGTTTTGCCAGTTTTCACCTCTAAAAGCCCAAACCCCCTTTATCTTTTCTATTCGCTTCTCTGTATTTTTTATAATCCTCTCTTAAAATAGCACATAAGCTCCTGACTCAAACTGTTTCCTTGAGTTTTCAATTTTCTGTAAAGCTCCATGAATGCAAAATATTAAATAAATATCATATGCCTTTTCTCCTATTAACCTGTCTCTTGTCAAGTTTAATTTGCAGATCCACAGAAACTAAATTTAAGAGTATAGAAAGGAAAAGTTTTTCTCCCCAACATTCCAAACAGTTCCTGATGATCTAGAACTATTCCATAAACACCCAATATAAGCCTAGTCCAAATGAACATATTCTATAGATTTAAAAGTATAAGCTGGGCGTGGTGGTGCATGCCTTTAATCCTAGCACTCAGGAGGCAGAGGCAGGTGGATCTTTGTGAGTTCAAGGCAGCCTAGTCTACAGAGTGACCATCATAGGCTGGGTATGTAGTTCAGGAGAGCTGGGGCTACAGGGAGACCCTGTCTCAAAAAGTGATATTTTGGATATACTAGAATTAAATAAAATACAATTTTAAGTAAATTTCACCTGTTCCTTATAATAGCTACTTGAAAGTTTAAAATTGCACTTGCCCACATAGGTAACTCTCATTACAGTCCTATGTGACAGCACTACTCTATTAAATAGTAATTTGAACCTTTATTTTGTGAAACTTCTACAATATAAGTTCACTGCACTTTTTCCAATTTTCCACTGTTTCTGCACGAAAATCATTCTCTATGTCATAGGCTTTCAACACTAACTTCTTAAAACAAACTGAAGAGTTTGCAAACAGTATTCATCCCCACGTCCTACTCATATCAATTAAACAGAATATCTATGCAATGACATGAGCAACCTACAAAATATATTTGGTTTTTGCTTTTCACTTTTCTTTACAAAGCTTCCAAATACTATAATTGACACTTAGAAACTGCTTTTGCTAAGCACTGACTCCCCATTGGGGCCCACAAAGTAACTAAAGTGGAGAGAAAAATTTAGGCTCTCTCTCTGCCTGCATTTTTTTCTCTCTTTACTTTGGTCAGATTCCCATTAACCATTTAAGCAGAGTCTGTGTAAAAACTGGTGATATCTAACCATAAGTCCTCTTCAAGGATAAAGCAGGAAGAGTAATAGAGGAACTAGGCATGGTGGTATACATCTTTAGTCCCAACACTTGGGAGGCAGAGGCAGGTAGATCTCTGAATTCAAGGCCAGACTGGTCTACAAGCAAGTTCTAAGCTGACCAGGGATACATAGTGAGACCGTGTCTCAAAAAAATAAAAAAGAGTAACCAAGGTATCTTACTGTCTGAACATCTGAACTTACAACATTCTACTCTAGACTCCCAAAAGATTGAAAGGTCTCCCATCATAGGCTGGGTATGTAGTTCAGTAGTAGAACATTTACTTAGCATATAAGGCCCTGGGTTCTATCATTAGCACCAAAACAAAAAAAAGTCATGGGCTGGAGAGATGGCTCAACAGTTAAGAGCACTGATTGCTCTTGCAGAGGACCCAGGTTCGAGTCCCAGCACCCATATGGCAGCTTTAGTGCCAGACAGAGGCAGGTGGATCTCTGTGAGTTCAAGGCCAGCCTGGTCTACATAGCGAGTTCCAGGACAGCTGGGGGGCTACAAGGGAGACCCTGTCTGTCTCAAAAGCACCAAAAAAAAAAAAAAAAAGTCACTAGACACTGGCCTAAACCTGGTTTAGTCACACTGGATTTCAGTAAGAGCAAAGCCCTGAGAGACCACTCCATAATGACATCACCCTCTAAATGGGAAAAATCACCCATGATGGAAACTGAAGCTGTGCTTCCCCACAGAAGTTAGCATAATGTGGAGCCAAATTATTCCCTCAAAGAGATAAAGACTTCTCCAGAATCATTTTGCAAAACAAGGACTGATTTAAAAACCAAACAGACCACAGTTGGACCAAGAGTGCTAGCTTACATATAGCTCTCACCCAGTGTCCAATTCTTCCTTTACTCACAGCAGTATCCTAAACATAGGCTCAAATGTTTTCAGTCCTCCCAAAACAGCTACTTTGATTAAAATTCTGCCCTAAATTTTGACCATTATTTAGGTTTAGCCTTTTACTTTTTTGATGTGCTTTTCGTTTGTTGTTTTGTTTTTTTCCCTCTCCAATCCACTTTTGAATAGGGTGAGTGTGAACATTAAATGAGACTCTATATCAAAGTCAAAAAAAAGCATAAAGGGCATGGTGGCACATGCCTTTAATCCCAGCACTCGGGAGGCAGAGGCAGGCAGATCTCTATGAGTTCCAGGCCAGCTGGGGCCCGAGAGAGACCCTGTCTCAAAAAGGAGTACACTAATACATGTTATTTGTAACATTGTTTTTTTTTTCTATTCTCCCTTTTAATTCCTATCCTTTTTAAGGCAAAGCCCAACTCCTCTAGAAGCTGTTCCAACAGCCATTGATTTCTTCCCTCACTGTAACCTAACAATACTGCATACCATGATATAAGAAAAAAAAAAAGATGTTCTAAACATAATTACAAAGATAGAGAGGTAGTAGAGAGAAGGGAAGTTAATCAGTTACTGGATAGGAGTGAAACCAATCACAGTTCATGTTGAAGTCATGACTTAAATCCCATTAGGACTAACCACCATGCCCACTCTGCCATGTTGCATGAGTGTCTCCCCCAGCCAATCCATAAGTAATGATTATTTCTCCTTATGGGCAGTCTATGTTAAGCTTTCCCTACTTCATATTATCCCACCCTGCCTTTCTATAGTAATGCAGATTCAATGTAAACAGTGCTTTCTTTAGCTAAGTACAAGAAGAATCTAACTTTAGGTCCAGGAGACATTTTCCAGGAGGAACCTAGGGCCATTTTCCTGAAAGACATGAGAATTAGTCCTAGAACCTGGTCATTTGTTTTTTTGGCTATCCTCTATGAATGGCACAATAAACCCTTTTATTTCATACACCCTGTGGTGGTTTGAATGAGTGTCCCCCATAGGCTGTAAGTATTCAGACATTTATCTCCAGTTGGTGGCACTGTTTTTGGAGGTCTTAGAAGGTGTGGCCGTGCTGGAGAAAGTGCGTTGTTGGGGGGCAGGCTTAGTGAGTTTTAACAAGCCTCGTGGCCTACAGTTGCTCTCTGTTTCCTGTGCTCTTTGCGAGATGTGACCCTCGGCCTGCCACTCCAGCTCCAGCCGCCACGCCTCCTGCCACAATGGACTCTAATTCCCTGGAACCATCAATCGTAAGCTCAAATAAACTCTTCCTTTTATAAGTTCCTTGGTCATGGTGTTTTATCACAGCAACAGAAAAGTGACTAATACACACCCTTTGATCTCAAGAATTGGAATTTAATAATCTCTATTTAGTTCATACCACCAGGTGGTTTACACCTACACAGAATAGTACCAAATACAAAATATACATGCTATAATTCTCTGACTAGATGTTAAGTAGTTTAAGATCGTAGCTTATTATTCTCATTTATACTTGTATTAGCCCTTTCTTCAGTCATCCACTGCAACACTATATATAGACACAGAAATACACACATACACACATCATCATCATCACCATCACCACCTGAGGAATATACATACCGGAGAAATGATGAAGAGTTCACTTCCCATGAGATCAAACACCCTTACAGTTCCTGTGCTCTCAGCATAGGCTAGCAGTGTGCAGTCATGACTCCATGCTACCCGTCTCCACTGGGGCTTGGGGTCTTTTGGAACTAGAACAAAAAATGAGATGCCCTTAAAAATATGATATAGGGGGCTGGAGAGATGGCCTAGCGGTTAAGAGCGCCGACCGCTCTTGCAGAGGACCCGGGTTCGATCCCCAGCACCCACATGGCGGCCGAGAGCCGTCTGAAACTCCAATTCCAGGAGAACTCCAGTTCCAGGGGAATCCGAGACCCTCTTCTGACCTCCGAGGCATTGCACAACACGGGTGCACAGACTTGCATGCAGCCAGTACATTTACACACATACAGAAATAAATAAAAAAAATATATGATATAAAGACAGTTAACACTTTAGTAACTACAATGAAAATAAGTATTCAGCTGAGCAGGGTGGCACATGCCTTTAATCCTAGCACTTGGGAGGCGGAGGCAGGCGGATCTCTGTGAGTTCAAGGCCAACCTGGTCTACAGAGTGAGTTCCAGGACAGGCAAAGCTATAGGGAGACCCTGTCTCAAAAAGACAAAAAAAAAGTATTCAACAAGTACCTCATCTCCTAAGGATCTCTAATGTTTCAGTCAACAAAACAGTTCCCAGAAACCAGTTCAAGTAAGATACAAACCATGGTAAACTACAGCTAATTTACTTTATAAGCAAAGCAGCTTACTGCTGCCAGAGGTCTGATGAATGCTGAGCATATCCAAGACTAGTGAAGGCTCAGGAATAAGTTACCTCCAAATACCTATGAAATTGAGAATAATCAAAAGCCAGAGCCCAGGTCCTTAAACTGTAGATTTCCATACAGGATCATATAGTTAAATGTAGGAGTCAAGAAAAAACTGACAATGGTAAAAGGTCTTTGAATACACAATGACCACAAATTAATTCAAAATCAAATGTATAATAAACCTGAGATCCTTCTGTTAGCTCACCCATGCCGCACTGCCCAGCTTCACTGCAGCCTTGGTTCTGAGCCCATAGGATGTACACTTTGCACTGTGAAAACCATCGCATCTCACAACACCAAAGAATGCTGCCTGAAACACCTCATATTCAACACTATTCTATGTGATGAACTGCAGTGCTTTTACTATATACACAAAATGTTCTGTTCCTCTAGAAACATATGCTTTGGTTATAGAACACAAACTTTTAATATTTTTCTAGCATCACCCCTCAGGACATATCAAATATGTAGATTGTACAGTGTTAGAATCCTTGATTTAAAAAGTATTACTTGAGTTGTTTACTTGAGTCTCATAAAAAATTATTAAAAGAATTTTGGTTTGGGATTAGGACAGAAAGCCCCACAATTTCTAAAATGGTCTTAAATGTACTTCTACTATTTGTATCATATATTTACATGAAGCATATTCTCAGCATTGATAATGATAAAATAAAAATATTGATCAACTCTGAAAAACACTGACAATGCTCTGTGTCCTCAAGTATCACATAAGCAAGCACATACATCTCAGCAGAAAACTTGTCTCCTCTTTATGAATGGTACAATTATAAGCATACCAAAAAACTTTCAAAATAAATTTCTTTATGATTTATTATCAGCAAATGTTTTATTTATAAACACACTTTATATGCCTATATTCTTGGAATCACATGAAAATTTCTCAAATGGGGTCACAAGTAGGAAAAGGTCCAGAAGGCCTACAGAACGGGTAGAAAACAATTCCAATCCACTAAGTTCAGCCCCTCTAAATCTAAAACATAAAAAGTCCAACTGAGCTCTTTTAAATATATCCAATACATATTCCAAGAAGGAAACTAAGAAAGGAAAGAAGGGAAAATAGATATAGATATAGGTGTATGTGTGGAGAGAGATATATATATATACCACAGAGGTTGCCGGGTGTGGTGGTATAGTCTTTAATCCTAACACTCCGGAGGCAGAGGCAGGCGGATCTTTGTGAGTTCAAGGCCAGCCTGGTCTACAGAGTGAGTTCCAGGACAGCCGGGCTACCGGGAGACCCTGCCTCAAAAAGACCAAAAAAATTAAAATAAAAAATAAATAAAACTACCACGTGATTCAGCCATTTCATTCCTAGTTGCACAGCCAAAGGAAATAAGTTGAGCATCTCTAGGAGGCATCTGTACTCCTGTGTTTATATTATTTACAACAGCCAAAAAAGAAAACATTCTACAACTGATATGTGGCTTAAATTAGACTTTCTTCCAAACAGACCGGCTCTGGTCAGCAGACATCAGATGCCTCTGGAGATGGTGCTACTGAGGAGAGGTGGAGCTATGGATCCAGCAGCCCTGCCCAAGTCAGGCAGCTGCCCTGGGGTGGGGCTAAGGGATAAGCCTGAGAGGACATGCCAAAGGGCCTTGTAAGTGTTTTCCCCTTCCCTCTGTGGGAAAAACCAGTTAAACTCACTGGCAATCCCCTAACTGAAGTTTTTAAGAGTCTGTACCTCAGGGTGGGAGGAGGCAGGGCGCCAAAATGGTTTGAGCAAGCACATGCTGCTCTCTCAGGAAGGAACATTTTGACGGACATGATAAACAAAATCTACCAACTGCTGATAAACAAAATCTGAAACATATGAACATAATGGAATACACTTAAGCCACAAAAACTAATGGGATCCAATCGCTTGCATCAGCATGGATGAACTAGAGAGCTCTATGTTAAGTGAAGTAAGGCAGGCACACAAAGATAAGTATTATACAATCTCACTCATATGTAGAATCTAAAAATGTTGGTGTGATAGAAACTGAAAGTACACTCTGCAGAAGAGTCGGGGCAGAACAATTATAAGAGCCAGGGTTGGTACGTGAACATAAGGAAACTGAGTCTTTCGGGTCTCTGAGAACTTGCTCATATGAACTTACAGGAAATGACAACATGACATAAACCCATGCAAAATCAAACAGAAAAAACCTAGCAGATAACAGGGGAATGTGCAGCAGGCCCCAACCTTAGCCAAAGAGCTATTGACAGCTAATCACTGCGGGATATGGGAAAATTGTTTTTTTTTTAAATTTTTTTATAGATTTTTTTTTAATTTTATTTATTTTTGTATGTGTATAAATGTACTGTCTGCATGTAGGTTTGTGCCCGTGTCATGCAATGCCGTGGAGGTCAGAAGATGGTGTCGGATCCCCTGGAACTGAAGTTATCCTGGAACTGGATTACAGACGGTTCTTAGCTCCCATGTGGGTCTGGGGGATCGAACCCAGGTCCCTGCAAGAGCATTCGGTGCTCTTAACTGCTAGGCTATCTCTCCAGCCCCAGAATTGATCTTCCTTAAGGGAGTGACATTAGATAAGTGACCAGGCTCCAGTGGATGAACTTGTACCAAGGGACATCTGGGTACAAAAGCTCAACTCAATAGGCCTTAACATATATGACAGAATGCATGAAATCCAGGGCATTCGCGTGGGAAAGGGGTCTAAATATGATTACAATATATTGTATGGAATACACAAAAATTAAATCTAAAAAAAATTAAGCTGAGTAGAATTAAGGGCTGCGATTGGGTGAATGGTGAAACTACAACAATGTGTCTGGACACTCATTTGTCAAACTTGATTGAACAAAAACCTGTCACCCCCCACTGGAATATGTGGGCTGTGGTTTGGCACAACGCCTGATAGATAGGTTTGCATGACGATGCTTGTACATCATGGATTACACTTATAGCTAAAAATGAAAAAAAAAAAAAACTGAGAGAAAGATACAGGACACTTATGCAGAATGCATGATCTGGGATTGGATGGAGTGGGTGGGGGACGGAAAGGGGAAATAAGCCTGAACTGAATTGGAAAAAATGTATGAAATGCACAAAGCATCAATAAAAACTAATTTAAAAAAAAAATACATTAAAATTTTTGAGAGTACAGTGGTGGTTACCAGAAGCTAGAGAGACTAACAGGCAGGAAAAGGTGAGGACTACTTGATACCAAGTTACAGAAAAATTCAGAGTCCTCTGACTCTTTGCTAGCATAAGTCAGGTTTCATCACCTCTTGCTTACACTGTTAAAACAGTCTGGTAATTAGTCTTCCCTCTTTCAGTCTCTTCTCCTCCCTTCCTGAACATAATTCAAAGACAACATTTTCAAAAAGGAAGGTGAACAAATCACATCTTCCTGTTGCCTTGAAATCCCTGATGATTCAACATTCCCAACCATGTTTAGTACAGACTTCTCAATACACATGGACAATCCTTCACAGAGGTCCTTCACTGTGGCTGTCTAGCTTTCCCTCTAACCACTGCCTCTTCCTCTACCTCACTACCACCTGGCAAATAAGTATATCTGTGTCTTCCAGACATTGCTGCCTCTGCCTAGACAGATCCCCTCCAACAGTACTCCTCCTTCCAAGACACACTTCAAGATGAACAGTTCTATTTGCCTCAAATGTGGAGCATACATTCTTTCATAGCATTTACTACATCGGATCATGTTGCTTACATAACTATTAGTCACACACAAGTCTCAAAGGCCCTAAAAATCAGAGAACATTTCCTATCAACATTGCTATCCCAGGTCTTAGAACACAAGTATTGTTCTAGTAATGACAGAAGCCTAAATTGGAAATCCATACCAATGGGGGAGGAACATAATGGAAAAGCTTTCCATCCCTCAAGAACACCAATCAACTGTAAGTGAGGTCTTCTCTCTACCTAAAAGAAAGGTATTGTGGAGAATTCATAATTCCCTTGTTCTCCAAAAAATATATTTTAAATATGAAGAAATTACAGCAGAAATAAGTGTCTTCCTAAAAGTGTATGAAACAACTAAAAGGAGGTCCTTGAATGGTGGAGATCTGACAAATTTTACTAAATGCTAGCAAGATACCACATAAACTCTGTAAACATCATTTCTTAATGGAAATAAAAGAAAATCAGTTCCCTATATTCAGTTAAGACAAAACATCAAACTTGGAAGAGACAGACACAAAATAATAAATGGCACAGGATAAATACAAATGCTACTTAAAAACCATGAGAGAACAACTTTGCCCTGAAAAATATTTATGGGTGCTAAGGAAACACTGCAGCTGTCCATTATTATTGTTTTACCTGTGTTAACAGAATTTTCTTACTTCATTTTGACAGGATAAACAGATTTATGCAATACATTCTGTTTCTGCCTGAAATAAGTTTCATATGAAAGGGATTTACTTTGACTATTACCTCTGGTTATAAATGGTAACT
Organism: Rhizomys pruinosus; assembly: GCA_009823505.1. NCBI lineage: Eukaryota > Metazoa > Chordata > Mammalia > Rodentia > Spalacidae > Rhizomys > Rhizomys pruinosus. The sequence continues at coordinate 1,726,440 of VZQC01003175.1, read as the reverse complement.
CCAGAAAACTTAGCATGTATTTTGACCTAGATAAACATATCTTTCATTACAAAACACTTTTTCCAAATGTGAAAAGTACCTATCATTGGACTTTTTTTCCAGCCACCTTTGTAATCTGTTAAAGAAATGAACAACAGGGGCTAGATAGATGGCTCAGTGGTTAAGAGTGCCGACTGCTCTTGCAGAGGACCCAGGTTTGATTCAAGCACCCACATGGCAGCTAAGAACCGTCTTTAAGCCAGGTGTGGTGGCACACACTTTTAATCCTAGCACTTGGGAGGCAGAAGCAGGTGGATCTCTGTGATTCTCTACAGAATGATTTCCAGGCCAGCTAGGGAGACCCTGTCTCAAAAAAAAAAGAATATAGACCACGACATAATAAATGTCAGCAGACTGGACAATAATTTCTGAAGGGTTCAAGAACACCAATGGTAAAAGTTCACTGAAACTTGACAACTGACACTGTTTGCACCCAGTCACCTTCTCAGTAGCTGTAGCACCTATGCATCACAAGTCCTTCCCACCTTGGAGACTGTTCTTTCTTTCCCTGAACCCTCTTCCTAACTTCTCATTTTCCAAGTCTCACTTCGAATCTGGCATCTTTAGGAGGAATCCTCTGACTGCTCTCAGTGGCCTCTAAGCCCATCTACTCTCCACTACTCCAAGGACTACATTTCCCTCATACCTCTTTTCCTAGATATCATATATCTCTTTATCTGAAAGAGGAACTTTCAAAGTTTCCTTTTTGACTATTTTCTACTAGATAACATCCCATGTGTTTGGATACAGCCCTTCAAACCATCCAGAAAATCCTGAAGGTGCCTACAAAATTGATCTCTGAGTAGTAAGGAACTCTGTATTGTATTTGAGTCCACAAAAGCAAAGCTGTTATTAGGCTTTTATGCAAACATAGTGTGCTGGATAGCTTTAGTGTCAACTTGACACACCTGGGTTGAGGGAGCCTCAATTGGGGAATTTGCTCCATGGATTTGGCCTGTGGCCACATCTGTGTGGTATTGTCTTGATTGTTGAGCAGGACAAGTATATAGAAGGCAGGCTGGGCATGAGCCAGGAGCAAGCCAGGAGCAAGCCAGTGACACAGCATTCCTTCCATGGCCTGTGCTAAGCTCCTGCCTCCAGGTTCCTGCCCTGATTCTACCTTGGGCTCCCAAGTGATGAACTGTGACCCAGGAGATGTAAGCTAATAAACCCTTTCCTCCCAATGGGTGTCGGTCAGAGTGTTTTGTCACAGCAATGAAACAAACTAGAACAAAATTGGTACCAGAGAGTGGGGTATTGCTGTGACAGACCTGACATGGTGTTTTGGGGAAGGAGTGGAGGCGTTTGGAACTTTGGGCTGGGAACATCATTGAATGCTTAGATTTGTTCTGTGGAGCTTGGAGCAGTTTTTGCTGAAGGAGTTTGTAGAAGATGGAGGCCTGGCTTTGAAGTTTCTAGTCAAAGCAAGCAGAGTCATCAGGACTGTGTAATCTGTGGGTTCTGGTCAGCTGGGGCTGAAGAATCAGCTGTAATCAAGAGACCAGAACCTGGAAGTGAAATTTTTGTGGTACTGGGGCAATTAAGCTGGGGGCTGAAAAATCAGCTGTAAGTAACAAGAGACCAGCATCACTGGGTGAAATCTTCTGGGGAGAATTCTTCAAGGTCAGCACACAGAAGCTGTGACCAGAAGGGCCTGAGCCTCCCATCTCGAGCCAGAACGGACTTGGTCGTGAAGAGTCTCCTATATGGTTCCGGTGTTGAAATTTGAGGGGGTCACAGAGAGCAAGCCAAGGCTTGGCACTTTGGAAGAGTTCAGGAAAGACATTGGTGGAAGTGCACCTTGGTTGCTGTGAAGACCCCAGGTATGCAGGGGTCATGGAGAGAAGCTGAGGCTTTGCACCAGGAGAGGTCAGAATAATACCGCATTGGTGAAGGTGCTGCCTCAGTTTCAGTAGCGACCCCAGCTTTTTGGAGATTGCTGGTACCATGGGACGACCACCAAGAAGAGCAGCAGTTGAGATGGAGTCAGTCGGCCTGGGCCTGTGAGATGAGTGGTTGCCACGTCTGGCAGAGTGGAGAGGGGGAGCTGCCGAAACCCTTTGGAGCCCAGAAATCGGTGAGTGAATCCCAGGTGTCCAGCCTTGAGCTACGTGCTGGGACTTAGGTTTTGTTTGAGAGTGCCTGATCTTCCCTTTGAAATAAGACAGTACTTTTTTGGATTTTACAGAGCCCACAGTAAGAGACTTTTACGGACTGTGAACTTTTAAGTGTTTGGACATTTTAAGACTGGGGCTTTGAGGTTGTACTGTCTTAGGTTGTGATTCATGTTAACATCATATTTTGGGGATAAGAACTGGAAAGGTGGTGGTTTAATAGTGATGTGTTTGTGTGTCAAGTTGACAAGGGGTCAATTGTGCTGGATAGCTTTAGTGTCAACTTGACACACCTGGGTTGAGGAGCCTCAATTGGGAATTTGCTCATTGGATTGGCCTGTGGCCACTCTGTGGTGTATTGTCGATTGTTGAGCAGTGACAGTATAAAAAGGCAGGCTGGGCATGGAGCCCATGAGCAAGCCAGTGAACAGCACCTCCTCCTGGCCTGTGCTTCAGCTCCTGCCCAGGTTCCTGGCCTGATTCTTGGCCTTGGGTCCCTAATGATGAACTGTGACCCAGGAATGTAAGCTGAATAAACCTTCCTTTCCGCCCAAGTTTTGGTCAAAGTGTTTTGTCACAGCAATGAAAAACTAGAACACATAGGTTTCAGAATATTACACTTGTATTCATGAGAGTATAGAGATTGTCTTAATCTTTCTGGTTATTTTTATATTGCCATAATGCTAGCCTTAAAATAGGAGTGGCCAGTGCACCTTCCTTTTTTATTTTTTAAAAGACACTGTGTAGAATTATTTCTTCCTTAAATGTTTTATGCAGTTCATGAAGTTTTCTTTGCTAAACAGGCTTAAGTTAATTCAGTTTTAAAAACAGATTTATAGCCGGGCATGGTGGCGCATGCCTTTAATCCTAGCACTTGGGAGGCAGAGGCAGGCAGAATCTTTGTGAGTTTGAGGCCAGCCTGGTCTACAGAGATGTTCCAGAGACAGCGGGGACTACAGGAGACCCTGTCTCGAAAAGAACCAAAAAAAAAAAAAAAAAAAAAAACAGATTTATAAACCTTTTCAGATTTTGACTTTTGTGTGAAATTTTCCTTTGCATTTTGCAATTTATAGGCTTAAATTTATTTATTTTATTTTTTTGATCTTTTTGAGAAAAGGTCTTCCTGTAGCCCCAGCTGGCCTGGAACTTACTATGTAAACCAGACTGATTTTGAACTCAGAAAGATCTAGCTGCCTCTACCTCCTAAGTGCTGGGATTAAAGGCATGCGCCACCATGCCTGGCTTGTTAACTTATATAATTATTTGTTTAATTTTTACTGTCTGTTTGTTGATTTTGTAATAGATGTCTCTTCTATTTCTGATATTTGTAACTTAAAACATACTGTTTTTATTAGTTTTCTGTTATTCAGTAATAAAACTTTGTTATTGATTTCTTTTTTTAATTGTTTTTCCTTGATTTTTGCCTTTATCATTTTTTTCCTTCTACATACTGGGTTTCAGTTCTTATTTTGTAAGATGGAAAAGTGGAAGTTTAGACAATTAACTTTAAACTTCTCTTATATAAGCATTTAAGCCCATTCAAATATTAGCATATGTTTCTTTTACATATACTTAATTCTGTTGTCAGAATATATGCCAGTATGATTTTATTTATTTTATTTATTTTTTTGGCTTTTCTTTCTTGAGACAGGTCTCCCTGTAGCCCCACTGTCTTGGACTACTCGTAGACAAGGCTGGCCTTGAACTTACATAGATCCGCCTGCCTCTGCCTCCCGAGTGCTAGGATTAAAGGTGTGCGCCACCACGCCCGGGCTGCAGTATGATTTTTAATGTTTTTGATTTATTAAGGCTTGATTTACAGCCTAGCATGTGGTCTTAGTGATTATTTCATGTATAACTTAAAGAATTTGATTCTTGGCTATTGATTATGTAGTTATTGGTATTGACTTTAAAGATGAGAAATTACTTGTTGTGCTAGGTAGCTTCCAGGAGTGGTTCTAGAGAAACAGAATTGAAAGATGAATTTCTTTAATGGATTTGGTGCTATCTGGAGTAGGCTCTCCAACTCAAGGAAACCTAGTTACTAAAGATTCCCCTGATAGCATAGAGAGCACCGAAAATCCATGGTGTTAACTATTTAAAGAAATTATGAAGGTAAATGCATTTGAGTCTTTTGGTTCACCTCTTATGAGAAGGAATGTAATGACTCTCTATATAACATTTGACACTTTGTAGAAAAATAAGGAAAATAATGATGCTGGATGGTTGCTTTTAGGGTCTTTAGATAAAGTGATGGATGAAAAGGATGAGCTCATTGATAAAATTAACCAGCTGCAGATTCGAATCAGCAGTCTAAAGGTTTTGTTTTGAGTGTGACCTGGGAGAAAGTCTTCTCCCCAGCAGCTATAGTGGTCAAGTAACACAAAAATCAAGGGAAGCCGGGCGTGGTGGGCACAAGTCCTAGCACTTGGGAGGCAGAGGACAGTGGACTCTTGTGATTCAAGGCCAGCCTGGTCTACAGAACAAGTTCCAGGACAGCTGGGGCTACAGGAAGACCCTGTCTTGAAAAGACCAAAAAAAAAAAAAAAAAAAAAAATATCAAGGGAAAGCCCTGATTCATACACTTGGCTGATTTACAATGCAAATTTAAATGCCATCCTTATTCCCAGTAATGTTTGAAGGTCCAGCCCACCGTGAGTAGTGCTACCCAAAGGCAGGTAGTCCTTGGTTGTATTAGAAAGCAGGCTGAGGACAGGGCAGAGGAGCAAGCCAGGAAGCAGCCTACTTCCATGTCTGTGCTTCCCTTTCTGCCCTGAGCTCCTACTCTGCTTCCTTTCCATGATGAACTGTAAGCTGAAAGTGAAATAAACTCCTCCCCAAGTTGTTTTGGTCAATGTTTTAATGTCAGCAATAGAGAGTAACTAAGACACCTGTCTATTTTGTAAATTAATATTCATTATGCTGACAGGCAAAGGAAAAAGTTTGCATACCAGTTAGTTATTAGAACATATATTCAGTGGTGATTTTTATTTTAGTAAATTATTAGATCCTTTTCCCAATATTCCTTTTAGATTACTTGCCTTTTTCTTATTGTTTTGTAGTATCTTTATATAAGTTGAAGGTAAAACCTTTCTTATGTCTATTGCAAATATTTTTACCTAATTATCTTAAATTTATTTGCATCTTTTTCCTGTTCTCTCTTGCCCTCTGTCTTTCCTCCTCTTTCTTCCTTTCCTTCCCCTTTCCATTTCTTTTCCTTTCTTTGAAACTGTGCTGGTCACTTTTTTTCATATAAATTGAGAAGTTCGTATGCTTAGACCTTTTTGTATGCAGATTGTAAATTGTTTTCTTATGCATCTTCTAGAAATCATATGATAGCAATCATTTAGGTCTTTAGCTTTTCTGTGTCCCCACTAATTGCTCTGATTTATGACTTGGAAGTCAAAGGATATATGCAAGAGATTGTGCCTTGAACTCTTTAGCAGCAACAGAAGAACCTGAGGCTCCATTGATGCTCTCCAAGAGTCTCTATTTTAAAATTCTTGCTATTCCATTCTAATATATATATATATATATATATATATAATATGGCACTATATTAAATTTAGTATTTGAATGTCCTTTATATATTACCAGAAGTGGTAGAAAATAATTCATGTCCACTGAGCTCTGGCACTCTAAATCCCAAACAGAAAAAGTCCAACCGAGATCTTTTAACTATATCCAATACATATCCCAAGAAAGCACAAACTGAGAAAGGAAAGCAAAAAGTCAAGGACAAATATGGAGACAACTTCTGACATTTTAGAATTTATAGATTGATAAATAATG
>VZQC01003175.1:1699908-1718269 GCA_009823505.1 Rhizomys pruinosus | reverse complement strand
CAGATAAAGAGATTACCTGATATCCTAGGAAAAGAGGTATGAGGGAAATGTAGTCCTAGGAGTAGTGGAGAGTAGATGGGCTTAGAGGCCACTGAGAGCAGTCAGAGGATTCCTCCTAAAGATGCCAGATTCGAAGTGAGACTTGGAAAATGAGAAGTTAGGAGAGGGTTCAGGGAAAGAGAGAACAGTCTCCAAGGTGGGAAGGACTTGTGATGCATAGGTGCTACAGCTACTGAGAAGGTGACTAGGTGCAAACAGTGTCAGTTGTCAAGTTTCAGTGAACTTTTACCATTGGTGTTCTTGAACCCTTCAGAAATTATTGTCCAGTCTGCTGACATCCATTATTATGTCGTGGTCCATATTCTTTTTTTTTTTTTTGAGGACAGGGTCTCCCCAGCTGGCCTGGAAATCATTCTGTAGAGAATCACAGAGATCCACCTGCTTCTGCCCTCCCAAGTGCTAGGATTAAAAGTGTGCTGCCACCACACCCTGGCTTAAAGACGGTTCTTAGCTGCCATGTGGGTGCTTGAATCAAACCTGGGTCCTCTGACAAGAGCAGTCGGCACTTCTAACCACTGAGCCATCTACTAGCCCCTGTTGTTCATTTTCTTTAACAGATTACAAAGGTGGCTGGAAAAAAAGTCCAATGATAGGTACTTTTCACATTTGGAAAAAGTGTTTTGTAATGAAAGATATGTTTATCTAGGTCAAAATACATGCTAAGTTTTCTGGAGTTACCATTTATAACCAGAGGTAATAGTCAAAGTAAATCCCTTTCATATGGAACTTATTTCAGGCAGAAACAGAATGTATTGCATAAATCTGTTTATCCTGTCCAAAATGAAGTAAAGAAATATTCTGTTAAACACAGGTAAAACAATAATAATGGGACAGCTGCAGTTTTCCTTAGCACCCATAAACTATTTTTCAGGGCAAAGTTGTTCTCTCATGGTTTTTAAGTAGCATTGTATTTATCCTGTGACATTTATTATTTTTGTGTCTGTCTCTTCCAAGTTTGATGTTTTGTCTTAACTGAATATAGGAAACTGATTTTCTTTATTTCCATTAAGAAAATGATGTTACAGAGCTTTATGTCTTGTATCTTCTAGCATTTAGTAAAATTTGTTCAGATCTCCACCATTAAGGACCTCCTTTTAGTTGTTTCATTACCACTTTTGGAAGAACATTATTTCTGCTTTAATTCTTCATATTAAAATATATTTTTTGGAGAACAAGGGAATTATGAATTCTCCACAATACCTTTCTTTTAGGTAGAGAGAAGACCTCACTTACAGTTGATTGGTGTTCTTGAGGGATGGAAAGCTTTTCCATTATGTTCCTCCCCCATTGGTATGGATTTCCAATTTAGGCTTCTGTCATTACTAGAACAATACTTGTGTTCTAAGACCTGGGATAGCAATGTTGATAGGAAATGTTCTCTGGTTTTTAGGACCTTTGAGACTTGTGTGTGACTGATAGTTATGTAAGCAACATGATCCGATGTAGTAAATGCTATGAAAGAATGTATGCTCCACATTTGAGGCACATAGAACTGTTCATCTTGAAGTGTGTCTTGGAAGGAGGAGTACTGTTGGAGGGGATCTGTCTAGGCAGAGGCAGCAATGTCTGGAAGACACAGATATACTTATTTGCCAGGTGGTAGTGAGGTAGAGGAAGAGGCAGTGGTTAGAGGGAAAGCTAGACAGCCACAGTGAAGGACCTCTGTGAAGGATTGTCCATGTGTATTGAGAAGTCTGTACTAAACATGGTTGGGAATGTTGAATCATCAGGGATTTCAAGGCAACAGGAAGATGTGATTTGTTCACCTTCTTTTGAAAATGTTGTTCTTGTGAATTATGTTCAGAGAGGCGAGGAGAAGAGGACTGAAAGAAGAGACTATATTAACAAGACTGTTTTAACAGTGTAAGCAAGAGGTGATGAAACCTGACTTATGCTAGCAAAGAGTCAGAGGACTCTGAATTTTTCTGTAACTTGGTATCAAGTAGTCCTCACCTTTTCCTGCCTGTTAGTCTCTCTAGCTTCTGGTAACCACCACTGTACTACTCAAAAATTTTAATGTATTTTTTTTTTAAGATTATTAATTTTTGAATATTCATACATAATTTATCATATTTAGACCTCTTTCCCCACCTGCATGCCACTGGATCTTCATGCAATAGTCTACTATTGAATGTTCAGGGAAACCTTATTTAGTGAGCTTGTATCCCAGATTGTCCCTGTGGTCACCAAGTTCATCCACTGGAGCCCGGAATCAATCTATGCTTATGTCCACTACCCCTTAAGAGAGGAGAATCCTAATTCTGGGGCTGAGAGATAGGCCTCAGCAGTTAAGAGCACCGATTGCCTTGGCAGAGACCTGGTTCGATCCCCAGCCACCCACATGGCAGCTAGAGAACCGTCCGTTTAACTCCAGTTCCAGGAAACTCAGTTCCAGGGGAATCCGACCCATCTTTGACCTCCCGGATTGCAACACGGGTGCACAACCTACATGCCAGACGAGTACATTATACCACATACACAAAAATAAATAAAAATTAAAAAAAAAATGCTGGTAAAAAAATTAAAAATAAAAATAAAATTGCCACATGATCCAGCCAGTGAAGCGCTCATTAGCTCTTGGCTAAAGGTGGAGAGCCTGCGTGCACATTCCCTAGTACTATTGCATGGATGTATTTGTCGATTAAATAGTTTGCAATGGGTCGTAGCATGCTAAGTCACCATACGGATAGGTTAAACATATGAGCAAGTTCTCAGAGACCCGAAAGACTCAAGATTTCTTATGCACGAGTACCAAACCTCGGACACTATATAATGTGCACTGCCCCTGAACGTCTTCTGCCAAGTTAGGCTCTCCTCAGTTTCTTATCAACCAACAATTATTTAGAGTTCGTACAATCATGAGATGAAGATTGTCAGAAATAATACGTCCTATCGTTGTAGTGCCTGCAACTGTACTCACTTTAACATAGAGCTCTCAGTTCACCATGCTGATGCAAGCGAGTGGGATCCCATGTAGTTATGTGTGGCTTAAGTGTATTCCATTATGTTCATATGTTTCAGATTTTGTTTATCAGCAGTTGGTAGATTTTGTTTATCATGTCCGTCAAAATGTTCCTTCCTGAGAGAGCAGCATGTGCTCTTAAACCATTTGGCACCCTCTCCTCCCACCCTGAGGTACGAATCTAAATAAATTCAGTAGGGGATTGCCAGTGAGTTTAACTGGTTTTTCCCACAGAGGGAAAGGGAGAAACCATCACTTACAAGGCCCCTTTGGCATGCCTCTCAGGCTTATCCCTTAGCCCCACCCCCAGGGCAGCTGCCTGCTTGGGCAGGGCTGCTGGATCCATAGCTCCCACTTCTCCTCAGTAGCACCATCTCCAGAGGCATCTGATGTCTGCTGACCAGAGCCGGTCTGTTTGGAAGAAAGTCTAATTTAAGCCACATATCAGTTGTAGAATGTTTTCTTTTTTGGCTGTTGTAAATAATATAAACACAGGAGTACAGATGCCTCCTAGAGATGCTCAACTTATTTCCTTGGCTGTGCAAACTAGGGCATGAAATGGCTGAAGCAGTGGTAGTTTATTTCATTTTTTATTTAATTTTTTTGGGCTTTTTGCGGCAGGTCTCCCGGTAGCCCGGCTGTCCCGGGAAACTCAGTCTGTAGACCAGGGCTGGCTTGAACTCACAGATCTTTTTCGCCTGCCTCTGCCTCCGGAGTGTTAGTATAAAAGGAGCTTACCACCACACCCGGCAACCTCTGTGATATATAATATATATATCTCCGCACATACACCTATAAAAAAAAAAAAAAAAAAAAAAAAAGTTGAGTTTTCTTTATAAATCCACTGATCATTGATGCAACAGAAATTAGACATGAAAAGCCACTGAATATATTCAATATGTAAATTGTACTGATGTACAAAAGGTATGGTTTTTAAAATTAAAAAAAGAATTTACAATCCGTTATAGTTTGAGGGTGAACTATTCCTCACAGGATTATATGTTTAAACACGTGGTCCTCAACTGTGGTGCTATTTGGGAAGTGGTCAGCATTTAGAAAGTGGAGCCTGGCTAAGGGAAGTAGGCCGCTGGCAGGTGAGCCTAGGAGCTTTAGAGCCCCACCCTGCTTCCTGCTCCCTTTGTGCTTCCTGCTTCTCATCTCTCAAAGGCTTCCAGTCTCCTGAGAGCCTGGACTATTCAGTCAAGGTAACTAGCTAGCTACCAAGTGCTCCTTCCTCCCTGAACAACCGACTGCCACACCTCTCTAGTCCTAATGGACTATAACACCAGCCAGAATAAATTCTTTCATCCTTAAGTTGTTCCGGTCACCTTCTCTATCACAGCAATGAGAAAAGTATTACACAATCTAATTGGGAATCAGAAAACTGAACAATTACAAAAGGAAAGATTAGGGTTAGTGTTGAGACATAGTAACAAACAAGTACCAGAGAAAAATGAATATGTACCAACGGTGGAAAAGAGGGCAGATGGAAAAAGGTCTGCAAAAAGACCTGATATTTCAAATGAAAGACTAATTATTAGTTAACTCAGTGTAAGGCTAGGGCTTCATGACAGAAGGAACGATATCAAGACAAGAAAAGCACAGTGGAGTTGTGAAAACTACAGCTTTATATGAAGGCATAGGACCTACAGCAGGGAACGGTCACAGAACAGACAGGCTAACAATGATCTGAATTAGAAAATATGAACTATATACTCCAGTCAGTGGCAATCAACAGAAATTTTAGGAAGAATCAAAGTAATAGTAATAACAGCTTAAACTTGCTAACCAGTTATTATGTGTCACTGTGTAAAGAGTTTCTATACTTGTTACCTCATAATTTCTGAATAACTCAATCTTTTAAAATTATGTGCATATTACACATAAGTGATACTCCAAGAATATGTTAGATTTCTGTCAAAATAACTGAGAAAGTTTACTTATAAGGAAGAATTAGTAAGAATGATGAAATCCCCCAGACTGCTTTACTAGTTTTTATCTAGTTAACTCTGAATGTATAATATTTATCTCTGCACTGAATCCAAAATGAAAGACTACAGCTACTTGGATTTTTTTTTTAATTTATTTATTTTTGTATGTGTATGAATGTACTGTTTTGCACCTGAGTCGTGCAATGCCTCAGAGGTCAGAAGAAGGTGTCAGAGGAACCAGAGTTAAAGACGGTTCTCAGCTGCCATGTGGGGGCTGGGGATCGAACCTGGGTCCTCTGCAAGAGCAGTCGGCACTCTTAACCACTAGGCCATCTCTCCAGCCGGATTTTTTTAAATACATAATAAATTCCAAATCTCTACAAAGTGGCTATCTTAAAGCAAAACACTTAAAACTTAAGAAAGATCAATTATAATTTAAATATATTTAATAAAATAAAAATTCTTATTAGTAAATTCTTATTTATTTTTATTTTTTTTATTTTTATTTATTTTGTATGTGTATGAATGTACTGTCTGCATGTAGGTCTGTGCACCCGTGTTGTGCAATGCCGCGGAGGACAGAAGAGGGTCTCGGATTCCCCTGGAACTGGGTTTCGGATTTCCCTGGAACTGGAGTTCTCCTGGAATTGGAGTTACAGACGGTTCTTAGCCACCATGTGGGTGCTGGGGATCGAACCCGGGTCCTCTGCAAGAGCGTCGGTGCTCTTAACCGCTAGGCTATCTCTCCAGCCCCCGTAAATTCTTATTTAATATCTACTCAAACTTTAAAGAAAAGTTACCAACCATTTCAGTATTTTGACATCTCTTACCTTGACATTTCCCAATAACTGATGTAAAATCATCTTTGGCAGACCTGCAATATATATGATAAATCAATACAACAGTTTTATACTAACAACACTCATACATAAGTCTAGGAAACACCAGAGATGCTGTGGTCTAGACAGCTTCTGTACACAACAATAAATCATTCATTCTGTCACAGAGATAGATGGTTTTGTGTCTCAAATTAGCCTCTTCTATTAAAAATCTTCTTACTGTTACAGAAATGGGGCTGCACTGGGAAAACAGGCAGCAGAAGTGAACTTATGCATGCTCTTCTAAAACACAAGCATTTGGAGCATACTCTAAAGGATCCAATTCAGTAAATCTACAATGGGACCCAAGTAAAAACATTGCGTAAAGCTCAACTAATTGATACTAGTTAAGAACCACTATTCTACACCATACTACAAAGTCTGATCAGGTGATTTTACTAAATCACAAAGTCTAAACAGGTTAGAATACATAAACTAGTAGCCAAGCCACAATCTTTGATCTTGAAATACATAACAAAATAGTACAATTATTCTAAACTATGTTCAAAATTGAAAACTGGTGACCTTTCTAGAACATAATTTAGTAACAATTACCAATAATATTAATGTCTAGAGCATTTGACCGAGTAATTTGGCTTCTATAAAGTTATTCCCGGGAAATAATTACAGACTTATATAGTTACCAAGGAAACAAATGCAGTCTAATTTATAAAGAAAATATATCAAGGATTAAAAGATTAATTAAATTTGCTACTCATATTCAATGATATATTATGCAATTACTATAGCTGACATGGAAAGATGTTCATAATACATTAACTTCAAAGGTTACCCAGTAAAAAGTAATATAAATTAAGAACGTAAACTAAATTTATAAAGCACGCTGGGCATGCTGGCACACGCCTTTAATCCCAACACTTGGGAGGCAGAGGCAGGCAGATCTCTGGGTTCAATTGAGTTCAAGGCCAACCTGATCTACATAGTGAGTTCCAGGACAGCTGGGGTACAGAGAGACACTGTCTCAAAAAGACTAAAAATAAATAAATAAGAGCAATTCACAAGTTGGTATCAAATAGATTATATAATATTATTACTCACTTATGATACATATTGATATTTATACATTGGAAAGACAAGTTTCAAAGAAACACATGCCAAAATATTAATAGTAACACCAGAGAGTAAAATAGGTAATTTCTAGTTCCTTGCTACTTAACTGTATTTTCTAAAATTTCTAATGTGACTGTTCTAGTTTGCTTTCAATTGCTGTGACAAAACACTCTGACCAAAACCAACATGGGGAGGAAAGGCTTTATTCATTTTACATCTCGTGGGTTACAGTTCATCACGAGGGACCCCAACATAGGAACTCAGGGCAGGAACCTGGAAGCAGGAGCTGAAGCACAGGCCATGGAGGAATGCTGCTTATTGGCTTGCTCCCCTGGCTCATGCTCAGCCTGTTATACAACAGACATCAACCTGCCCAAGGGTGGCAATGGGCTGGGCACTCCCATCTTGCTCAACAATCAAGACAATACTCCACAAAGGTGGCCACAGGCCAGTCCAATGGAGGAAATTCCCCAATTGAGGCTCCCTCAACCCAGGTGTGTCAAGTTGACACTAAAACTATCCAGTATAATAACTAAGCATTGCTTATAAAATAATTTGGAAAATTCTTAATATTTTTCTTTTTTTCAAATATCATTATATTATGACTATCAACAATTATAAATGCAGAAATAAAGCTGGCAGTGGTGGCACACGCCTTTAATCCCAGCACTTGGGAGGCAGAGGTAGGCAGATCTCTGAGTTCAAGGCCACCCTGGTCTACAAAGGGAGTTCCAGGCAAGCTGGGGCTACAGGGAGACCCTATCTCAAAAAGACTAAAAAATTAAATGAAATAAATGCAGGAATAAATTTCCTCAAGACAACAGACCACTCAGCTGCCAAACAGAATACAACAGAAAGAATTCACTCTTTGAGATGAAGCTGACCTGGTTCTGGCTCAATCTGTGTGACTTGTCAAAGATTTTAGCACTGTGATAAAATGGGATAACAGCATCCCAGCACAGCTTACAAAAAAACACTAAATGAAAATTCAGCAAATGTTCATTATTTTCATCTTTAATGTAACTAACAAATAACTATTGCTATTTTACTGGGTCAGAAGAGAGGGGGAGGGCTGTGTGTGTGTGTGTGTGTGTGTGTGTGTGTGTGTGTAGTTTTGCTAAAACTTCATAAATTATTCACTGAGAATAATTTGCTTTATTCCAAAGCAAACTTTGGAAGTGGGAATATTTATTCTTCCTAAGAGTCTCTTCATATATTCTGTTGTGGTCTCTGACAGCTTCTAATTAGTTCCCATATTTACAGAAGCCCATAATCATAAGACACTATTACTTCACTATTTAGGGAGGAAGGAAGCATATATTAACCACTTATAATCTTTAGCTGCAGCCAAATTACAAATTAAACAAGTAATTCACAAGTAGTTTTTCCATCCAAAGGTAGCCCCCAGCACAAGCAAGTTAAGGATATCATACCATCATTCAACACCACAAAAATTAAAACTGGAAAACAACAACTCAAGTACTACTGCAAAAGACAAAGCTAGCTTTCAAAATTAAATCGCTTTAGCTTTTCATTTTTCTTTTCTCAAGAACCATTTCCTCCTCTAACTGCTTCCTAATAGCAAATAATGGTTTGTGCTACTAGAGTCACACTCTAAAACAATCAAGACATATTTACTGAACACCTACTAGGTGTTACTACAGTTACTATTGAGTAGTAGTACTGCACACTGCACATCGTGATAACTTGAATGTAAAATGTCTTCCATAGGCCCATGTTCTTGAACACTTGGTCCTAGCCAGTAGGCTGTGTTTGGGAAAGTTGTGGAACCTTTATTGGAGATTTGCTGAGGGAAAGGAGTCACTGGGTGAAAGCCTTGAGATTTTATAACCTAGCCCCTACTTCGTGCTCTTTCTCTGCTTCCTGACTCCTGATGTAATATAACCAGTCAGCCTCATGTTCCTGCCTTGTAATTGTATAATGGCCAATATCACTTTGACAGTGTAAGCCAGAATAAACTCTTTCTCCCTTAATTTGCTTTGGTCAGGTTGTCCCAGCAGCATGCAAAGTACCTAGGACATACATGTTATTCACTGTGGTAGATAGAATGTATATGGAAGAGAAAAACAAGTGTCTTTAAAATTTAAAATAGATCCATGGGGCCTACACCTATGATACCAGCCCTGGAAAGTCTAAGGCAGCAGGATGGGGAATTCTAGGACAGCCTGAGTCACACAGAAAGGCATTGTCTCAAAATCAAAAGCTAAACAAAATTTCAAGGATAATCACTGTTCATAGAGTTCACTTTGGGGATCTTCCTTGCCCTTTTTCTTGGCTGATTATTCCTCATCTGCTGAAAACCCTTCCTGCAACGTCAATACACATGCCTATGTTCATTCAACACATGCAACTGAACACCAACTCTGAGCAGTACAGTGGACTATGCCCCTCATAATTCCCTCTCAACATCTGTTCTTCCTATTCCACTAGCAAAGTCTGCACTTATTCATCACATGTAAACTAATAATTCCTAGTATGTTCATGGAAACAAGCAAATAGGGAATGACTTTGTTGGGTTGGGGAGGAGGAGGGAAAAAGGGGTGCTGGGGATTGAACTCATGGAAGGAGTGCTAGGAACTAAACTCATGGCCCTGCACTGGACAAAGGACTCTACTACTGCTCTATATCCCCAAGCCTATGTTTATAGAAATATACAGGAAAGAAGAGACAATTCCTAATTGCAAAGAAAACACAATATAATCAGAGCAGCAGACTTCTGGTCCCATTTGCACTGAGTTCCTGGTAAATGGTGCAGGCTGGAGTAGCAGAAAACAGAAGTTCTAAAACATAATGGGGAGCACACAAGCACCTATGACAAAACACAACATAGCTGAAACAGAGCACAAAACCTAAAGCTGGAAGAGCAGGTCTCCATTCCTACAGCCTATCACGTAAATATATATGCCAACTCCACATGTCTAAAGTGAGGGAAAACCTACAAACCTCCCAGAACTTCTGCCAGGATTAGATTAACAAGGGTAAAGTACTTAACAGTAATTTGAAATTTTAGTGTTCTCTTACTATTAAGAATAATAGTAAATGTGTTCATTTTTATAGATAAAGGATTGGTACTTAACCAATTTACTGTGAGAGGAGACCATATAAAGTATGTTCTCAAAAGGCTTCCTGGTAGAGGTGATTTCTTGCCAAATAGGTTTGTATGCTATACATTACAACGCTTTTGCAAATAATCTTTTCATCAAATTTTTCATTAACAAATTACATTAATTCTTGGTCAAATTCTCCCCCTCAGGACTAAATATCTATTGTGACCCCAAATGCATGCCCTAACTTTTACACTGGAATTCATTTCACCAATCTTCTCTTTTCATGGGAATAAAATGAAAATTTTTTCATCTACTAATGGCTGTTTGTAAGCAAGTTACACTATGAACTCATTTCTCAAAATACACTTGACATTATTGCAGCAAATGGAGGTATTAATTAGCTCATTCCTATAAACAAGATAAATTCAAACACTGCCAATTTGATGCTTAATGATGTTTTCAAAAATAAAAAAGTCATATCACATTAAATAATTTAGTGCGGAAAGGCTGCCATCACAGACATCACTATTACCTTGGTGGCTTAAAAGGAAGCAGAAAGCCTCCCCACTTGAAGCCAGTGCCAGATTAGGGTAAGTATTCTTTATACTCCAGGCATAAAACTAACACCAATGTGACAGCAACTGAACAGTCACTGAAACTATTTTAGTCGAAAATAATGG
The DNA here is from genome assembly GCA_009823505.1 of Rhizomys pruinosus. Taxonomy (NCBI): domain Eukaryota; kingdom Metazoa; phylum Chordata; class Mammalia; order Rodentia; family Spalacidae; genus Rhizomys; species Rhizomys pruinosus. The sequence continues at coordinate 1,707,619 of VZQC01003175.1, read as the reverse complement.
AGCAGGAGAAAAATATTTTAATTAGTATCTAAATTTAATTAGTACCTAATTTAATTAGTATATAAATTTACCTTCAAATTTCTTCCTCTTCGCTTTTTTTATGTGTGTCATATATACGGATACATTCACAAGTGTGGGTGTATGTGTGTGTGTGGAGGCCCAAGACTGACATCAGTATCTTCCTCAATCAGTCTCTACCTTACATGTAGGAGCAGTGTCTCTTGCTGAAACCAGCCCTCACAGTTTCAGCTAATCTGGCTAGCTATCTCACTGTAGAGATACTGTTTCCACCTCCCACAGGAGTGGGATTACAGGTAAGCTACCATGCCCACCCACCTTTTTACATGTGTTCTGGGAATCAGAACTCCAGCAAGCAATTTACCCACTGTGTTATCACTTAGGCCCTTGTGCTAGACAGCTTGAGTGTCAACTTGAGGGAACCTCAATTGGGGAATTGGCTCCATTGGACTGGCCTGTGGAGTATTGTCTTGATTGTTGAGCAATGTGGGAGGGCCCAGCCCACAATGGGTGGTGCCACCCCTGGGCAGGTTGTTGTGTACTATATAAGAGGGCAGGCTGGGCATGGGCCAGGGGAGCAAGCCAGTAAGCAGCGTTCCTCCATGGCCTGTGCCTCAGCCCCTGTCTCCAGGTTCCTGTCCTGAGTTCCTGCCTTGGACTTCCTGAGTGATGAACTACGACCCAGGAGATGTGAGCTGAATAAACCCTTTACTCCCCAAGTTGGTGCTGGTCAGAGTGTTTTGTCACAGCAATTGAAGAGAAACTACAACAGCCCTCTTCACTTGCCTGTGAAAAGGAGGACCCTAAAATTTTAGAAATGCCACACATTTAGTGCACTGATGCAAATTTGACAAAAAATCAACTAGTCCTGAGTTCTAATTGTTACTATTTCTCACATAATTGCTAAGTCATTTGAAAATAAAATATGGGAAAGTCCAGCTTAGAGAAGTCTCTTTTTGTTTGTTGCTGTTGTTTTTATGTGTATGTCTATGTGTCTGCATGAATTTATGTGCATTATGTACATGCAGGAGCCCAAAAAGGAAACAAGAGGGCATCAGATCCCCTGATACTGGATTTAAAGGCAGGGTAAGCTACCACACAGTTGCTAGGAAATGAAACCCAGGACATCTGCAAGAATAGTAGGTGCTCTTAATTGTTGAGTTATATTTCTCCAGATCCTAGAGAAATATTTTACATGAACATATAATATTACTGAAAGTCTTGAGCAGACATCTGACAGGTCTCCAGTAATAAGAGTAACCTTGGTCTTTATAGACTTATATTTGGTCTATACCTTTGTGTCAACATATCAAAGCTGTCCTGTTATTTTATATTTTGTCTATACCTTTGTGTCAACATATCAAAGCTGTCCTGTTATTTTTTTAATATCTTACTGAGCTTCTATCTAGTTAGAAAAATGAGTAAAGGAACGGCCAAACAGTGATTTCCAGACTTCTAGAATATTATTCTTATTTAGCAACAACATAAGAGTTCTCAGGAGCCAGCATAGTAATTATAGAAGTACAAAGATGACCAAATTACTCTAAGAAAGCATCATTTGTGAGTTACTGTTTGACACTTCAAAACATCAAGTGACTTTACAGTAAAAATCTCTTCAAATACACCACCCCCTAAAAAGGTTTTTAAAAAACTTAGTTTTTAAGCAGCACTAATAGTTATGGTAGGTTACTTTAGCATAGACACATGTTTGGATATGTTAATCCATGAATTACAATTTTCCCCCCTGTTAAATATGACAGGGTCTTACTGTGGCTTATAACATCTAACCTGTAGAGGATGTAAGCTTGTGGCATCAGCCATGGGTTATTTCTCCAAGGGGAGAGCCAATAGCCAATTAGATTTGGGATATACAGGCACATGGCTGCCTCTGCTGCACAGTATTTCCAGGCAGGTGAGGTGTAGCTGGTGCTGACGGTGGAGTCTTGCTTGACTCAGGGAGACCCATATTTGCTTTATTGGTTTAGTGGCCTTTGGTAACACTCTCTGGCATTCCAGAGGCCATCTGTACACTTGCATGTGTGGTCTCAATACATCCCTCCCATGTTAACGTCAGGTCTTCGGCAGCAGGGTCTTATTGCCTCTCCTCCTGTAGGTATCCCAACTTAGAGGCAAGGAGCCCTTACCTTTTGTGGGGCCTTGGATCCCCTNCTTAGTTTTTACATATAAAAGATTAATTCTTCTCAAAAAAAAAAATCTTACATATGGTTAACATTAACAATTACCTGATCTCCACACACTGATCTTGAACAGCAGCTAAAAGTTTTCCATTGCTTTCATGGGGGAAAAGGAGAAAGAAAATCAATTGTGACTATCAGTAGAGGCTTTAGCACAACAGAATTAATTAATGATCATTTTTAAGTATTTCGCTCTAATTATCTACCTTTTGACCTAACAAATGAATGTATAGGTATAAAAAGCATAGAAAATGATTCAATAGAGTTTGAATTAGGATGTTCAGGCAATGCATATGTTATGAAGGGAATTTATAAATTTGTAAATAAAAATCAAAAACTGAAGCGATAAGATCCCAAAATAGGTCTACATTGAACTTTAGAAGAAAATTCAGGCAGAAAGTTTAATATGAATTTTGTACATACTTACGTTGCAAGTACCAAATGCCAGTTTATCTGTTTATTAACCAAGCGAACCAGTCCATCGGGAAGCAAAAATGGTGCAGGGCTGAAACCATAACAAACAGAAAGCTATGGGCTAATCTGAAAACCATACATAGGTAGGTAAATATTATATTTATAGAGGAACTTTTTTCTATTGAAATAAATTTTGTAATTTCATTTTATTTTTTAAAATTTGATGCATGAAGCTGGGCATAGTGGCACATGCCTTTAATCCCTTTAAGCATTTGGGATGCAGAGGCAAGTGGATCTCTGTGGGTTCAAGGCCAGCCTGGTCTACATAGTAAGTTTCAGGCCAGCTGAGACTAAAGGGAGACCCTACCTCAAAAAAGAAAAGAAAAGAATGCATGAGCAATGTATTTCCATTATTCCCACCCCTCCTAGTCCCTCGCCAGCTCTTCCCATCACCCCAACTCCCACTCAATTTCTTGCCTTCTTTTATTACATATAAGTACATATTTATAAATATACATATATGTATACATATATGCGCTGAGTCAATTTATTGGTGCTTATATGTCACTGTGTTTAGGGTTGCTGATGCTTTTTAGCAAAACCAGCTTCTTAGGTGCCTTTTTACTTTACCACCAAAAACTTCTAGCTCACTAAAACAAATATAGAATTAAACTTACACAAAAGCAAGAAATTATCTAGTAGTAGGATTAGAAAGCTAATATTGGACAAGGAAAAAGAAAAATAAGACCCTTAAACAAGAGTTAATATGCTGGGTGCAACCAGAGAGGAGAGGGGTTAGATACGAATAGACTCCACCAAAAACCAGCACACTCAAGCAAGTCAAGAACATGAAACACCTCAACTTAGGATTCTCAAATCTGCCTGGAACTCTATACTGTGAAAGATGGGAATGAAATCTCTTGTCAAAAGGTAAAGCCCAAGCTTGTACTAAATATAAGATTAGAATTCAGTGTCATCATGCTCATGTGACAGAACTCTCCAAGCAAGAATTCATGAAGAAACAATCTACCAGAAGAGAACCAGTATACACCAGAAATCAAGAACTTTTTTAAATGATTACATTAAGAATGGGTATTATGGAAATCAAAAAATACAACATAAGGTATGTTTAGTATACTTTTACATTTAATTTTTTAAATAAAAAGTATTTAAAATCAAGACAATTGTAGAAATGTGTAACAAAGAAAGCACATATGTGAATACCATCTATCTGTGTATAATGTAAAAGGAAAGGAACAAGAGAAAACATGGAAGGAATACTTGAGATAGGACATAGTTCATAAGAAAGGACTATCTGATGCAAACATGGCAAAATGGCACCATCTGCTTTAATTCAAACATATGCACAAGTCATAAGCAGGCTTATTACAACATCTAGGATTCCTAGCATATGGGTGTGTTAGCACAAGTCTTTAATCCCAACACTCTGGAGGCAGAGGCAGGCAGATCTCTGTGAGAACGAAGCCAGTCTGGTCTACACAGCAAGTTCCAGGACAGCTAGGGCTATAGGAAGGCGCTGTTCCAAAAAGCCCAAAAAAAAAAAGAACTATCCTAATAACACTGTAAAGCCTCAAAAACCATTGTTCTGTTGGGTGTGGTGGCGCATGCCTTTAATCCCAGCACTTGGGAGGCAGAGGCAGGCAGATCTCTGTGAGAACGAAGCCAGTCTGGTCTACACAGCAAGTTCCAGGACAGCTAGGGCTATAGGAAGACCCTGTCTCAAACAAAACTTTCAAAAAAAAAAATATATAGTGCTCTTGAAAACAGCATTTTCATGAGGAACGTGAGGTAAAAACCTCATAGTGTGTTCACAACCTGCATGATCAACCTGGCCAATTCAAGAAAAAAAAAACTTCTAAGCAAGAAAGGAGATGGGACTGATGCCTGGCAAGAAATGCTTACATACAAGATGAGACTTTTGTCAGAGCTAGAACCTAACCTCTTAAAAGATGACAAATGGGACTGTCAAACAAGGCTTGTGTCAGAGTCCAAGAACTCCATCCTGCATTGTGGAGCAGCAGCAGGGGCAGATCTGTTCTCTGCTCACCCATCCGGGGTGCTCACCACCCTATCACACCTATGTCCTAAAAATTAAAACTAAATTAAGTTTAAAAAATCTAAATGTGGGCTGGAGAGATGGCTCAGCAGTTAGAGCACTGACTGCTCTTATGGAAGACCCAGGATTGGTTCCCAGCACCCACGTGGCAGCTAACAACCATCTATAACTCGTGCTCCAAGGGATACAATGCCCTCTTCTTACCTCTGTAGGCATTGGGTGACACATATGCACTTATATACATGCAGGCAATACACTCATTAAAAAAAATCTTTAAAAAATTTTAACTAAATGTGTATATACGTGTGTGTGTGTGTGTGTGTGTGTGTGTGTGTGTGTACACATACATATATAAAATAAAAGCAGAAAATCCTTGAACAAGTCCCGGAGAAGAGCAAAGGTTTCTTTTATAGAACTATCTTATCTCTAGAGCTTTTAAGATTAAGAAACAGCAATGTGTAGTTAATAAATCTACTAAAGAATTCTACAAATATTTCTAAAAGCAGAATATCATCTTATCAGAACACTTATCTTTTAAAAAACTAACTCAGCATCGTGCCTGAACATAGCACTCAAAGAAATAAAAAGCATGCAGGATATAAACTCTGAAGAACCTAACAAAAAGCAATTGAATTACCACCACAATAAGAACAAAAATACTCTTTAAAAAACACACAAGAGACAGAACCAACACAGGCACTTCCAATGAGGGTGAGAATACTCAGTACAGAAAGCAGAAGTCATCCCTATACATTCTCAATAAAGACTAAGGAAGCCAAAACTAGTGCATCACTGAGACGTCTTCAGGCTAGGCCAAAGTATCTGACGTACCTGAATGTAAGCATCCACACCATAATCTGACAGTCAATTATAAAAGCTAAATCAGCAGCCAGAGTAATTGTATCGAATGTTTATACTGTTTCTCTGAGGAACAGAAGACTCACCTGTACCAGATGTATTGGCGTAAAAATAATAGATGATCTGTAATAAAAAGAAACGGTTGTCCTTTAACAGTCATTTCCAAAATAACTCTTAAAATGAGACTAACCTTATATAAACTATAACTTTAACATGGTCATGTACTTGTTTATATTAAATTTGAAGTTTGCATGTAATTCAAAACATTTAAAAATGTCCTAACTACAAAATTTAAAAGTGTTTTCAGGTGAAAATTTAATCTAAGAAGTTTTAATCAAACCATGACTAGTAATCGTAATAACTGCTCTTTAAAGCAAAAGTATTTGCATATAATTTAAATCAGAATATTAATTTGAACTTAATAGCAAAAAATATAAAAATAAGAGTATATTAAAGTGGAGAAGTCTATGGAAAACAGAATTTTTAAAAATTGTATCATATGGCTGGCATGGTAGCACACAGCTTTAATCTGTAATAAAAAGAAACTCAGCAGGCAGAGGCAGGTAGATCTGCAACATTAAGGCATGCAAGATATAAACTCTGAAGAACCTAATGAAAAGCAATTGAATTACACCACAATAAGAACAAAAATTCTCTTTAAAAAACACACAAGAGGGGCTGGAGAGATGGCCTAGCAGTTAAGAGCACCAACTGCTCTTGCAGAGGACCCAGGTTTTGGTGGCCAAGAACCGTCTACTCCAGTTCCAGGGGAATCCGATACCCCCTTCCGCGAGGCATTGCACAACACAGGTGCACAAACCTACATGCAGACAGTACATTCATACACATAAAAAAAATAAAGTTTTAAAAAAAATTAAAGAGTCTGCTTCTGTTAAAACACACATACATACACACACACACACACACACACACACACACACACACACGCACACAAGAGACAGAGCCAACACAGGCACTTCCAATGAGGGTGAGAATACTCAGTACAGAAAGCCTGGTCTACATAGCAGGTTCCAGGACAGCTGGGGCTACAGGGAAACTATGTCTCAAAAAAATTTTTTTGAAAAATGTATTATATCATTTACACACACACAAAGGTTTAAGATCTGTTTTATATCATTACACACACAAAGACATATAAACACACATTACTTGTGCATGTAGCTAGGTATAGTGTAAGGGAAAAATGTCTGAGGAATGTCATCTCTCTAGGTTGTAAAATGAGGAAAATGTAATTTTTTTTTTGTATTTTACATTAATAGCCAATTGGTTTATTGGTAGATTAAGAAAGAACCTGCTGAATTATAATCTAGAGTCTGATAAAGATTCAATAATATTTAAATTCTAAATTTAATTGATGACTTTATCAAGTTAGGTCACACTAAGGAATGTGAGACAGTTATCAAATATCGATAAAGAGCTTATATTCCTGTGCCATGAAAAGTACAGTCCAAATTGGTCTAATATACCTATATCTTACATTTAATGTAGGATTTTCTTTTTTAATTTTTTTTTATATTATTTCAAAATATGCATGTATACATCCCATGCATAAGTCAAAATTAAAAATTCTGAAAATAAACTATAGATTCCTAAACACATTTAGAGATTCACGTTTTAACAGTAAATTTGCACGCAAGTATAAAGTCATGAACTTTACATTCTTTTTTTAGAATGTGACTACATATCCTCCATCTATATATGGTTATTACAATGTGTGAGTATAAGTGATAGGACAATTCTAGAGCCCATTTATAGATTCTCATTGTAATAGCACAGTTGCTTTCAGGTACAATGAAATATAATAATGAAGTTGCTCAGTTTGCCTGTCAACTGCGGGAAACCATTCGTCTTTTTTTTTTTTTTTCTGGGACTGTGTTACTTCACTTACTATAATTGCTTCAAGTTCATCTATTTACCAGCAAAGCTCATGATGTCATCTTTCTTTAGTGGTGCATATAACTCCATTGTGTAGGCCGGGCATGGTGGCGCATGCCTTTAATCCTAGCACTTGGGAGGCAGAGGCAGGAGGATCTTTGTGAGTTCAAGGCCAGCCTGGTCTACAGAGTGAGTTCCAGGACAGCTGGGGCAACAGGGAGACCCTGTCTTGAAAAAAAAAAAAAAAAAAAAA
>VZQC01003175.1:1687706-1698514 GCA_009823505.1 Rhizomys pruinosus | reverse complement strand
GTATATTAATCTGGGTAGAATGGACATTTTTACTATATTAATTTTTCCAATCCATGAGCATGGGAGGTCTTTCCATCTTTTGATGTCATTTTCAATCTCCTTCAGGGTTTTAAAATTTTTGTTGTAGAGGTCTTTGGTGTCTTTGGTTAGGTTTATTCCTAGGTATTTTTTTTTTTTTTGAGGCTATTGGAAAATGAAATTCTAATGTGTGGTCAGTTTTTTCTATAATGCTTTTTATCAGATATATTCTAAATAAGTCAAAATTCAAAGCATTTATGATCATGGAAATTGAATATACTAGAACTTATTTTATTGAAATATAAAGTCATAGTTAATTACAAGAATTGAATTTCTTTGGATTTTCTCTTTTTAAGAAACTCAAATCTACCATAAGGATGTATTTAGAGGCCAGAAAGACAGTCACATTCCCAAAGAATGATGTGAGCAAGTCTCCTCATTTAAAAACATTAAAAGTTAACAGCACCTGGGCTGGAGAGATGGCCTAGCAGTTAAGAGCGCTGACCGCTCTTGCAGAGGACCCAGGTTCGATCCCCAGCACCCACATGGCGGCCAAGAACCATCTGAAACTCCAATTCCAGGAGAACTCCAGTTCTGGGGGAATCCAACACCCTCTTCTGACCTCCGTGGCATTGCATGACACGGGTGCACAAACCTGCATGCAGACAGTACATTCATACACATACAGAAATAATAAATAAATAAATAAATAGTTAACAGCACCTTTCTTTACCGCTGAATAGAACTCCATTGTGTAGAACTACGCTAAGTGAAGTAACACTGTCCCAGAAAAAAAACTCATTTGTGGATGCTAAGGCCAAATCCCCAGTTGAAAGGCAAGCTGAACAACATTGTTATATTTTTTATCTGAAAGCAACTGTGTTGTTATAATGTAAATCTCTTAATGGACTCTAGAATTGGCCTACCACTTATTTTCAGACTCTGTAATTACTGTATATGGGTGGAAGTTATGTATTCATATTTTAGACTAATATAAAATTAAAAGGGGAAAATGTGAATTCCTAAACTTATTTTGGAATTAACATAGTTTATTCTCAGAGATCATAATTATTTTGGAGATCATACTAATTTTGATGCATATGAGATTATTATATAGGCATATGTTGGACCAATACAAAGGGGAGGGAAAAAAAACAACATAAAGACTGGGTCAAAGAACTAACTGATACAGTTAAACTCTGCCCAAAACAACAAGCCTCTACAGGGAAAACTTTGGAAAGACTAAAAGAAAGATGCAAGACATGTATGGCAAAAGGCATGAACATGGGTGGGATGGGGACAGGGTGAGGGGAATGTGTCTAAATTGGACTAAAAGATAATGAATGAAATACACAATTCATCAATAAAAGTATTTTAAAAAGTTAACAGCACCTACCTCACTAATGTGGTAGGGAGGATTCTGGTAATTAATAATAAATTAATAAAGCTAGCGCTCAATTCTTTTTCCCTGTAGCTCTGGCTGTCCTGGAACTCGCTATGTAGACCAGGCTGGCCTTGAACACAGAGATCCACCTGCCTCTGCCTCCCAAGTGCTAGCTAGGATGAAAGGCGCGCACCACCACACCCCACTCAATTCTTTTTCATGCTCCTGTTATTTCACATGCAACTCTGATCAGTAGCTAAACAAATGCCCAGGTTAATCAAATTCATAATTTGCGCACTTTTGACCAGTTATATTCAAAATATCATGTAACTACTTAAAACGGTCTCTCACAATCTTTTCAACTTCAATATCCACAGATTCTCCAAAATTCATAGTGAGCTTACTCATTATATGTCATTCCTTGTATAATACATCTATAATGGCTAAGACTATGCTATAGATTAGCTGTAAGATGCATTAAAGATATATAAATATCAAAATATACATATATGTGGATACAAACAGATTACTGATACAAATATACATATATAATTAAACTCAGACAATATACATGCCAGTTACTGTCATCAGGCTCTATATCAGAAGTCTAAAGAACAGCTTTAAATCTTCTGAACTGTCTAAAATTGAACAGTTATACAATGGGAAAAAAACTGTCCACTAACTGTATATTATGCAAAAAGTATGCCATATTTACCTCGGATTGCTTTGGAGATGATGAACGATGCACCATGTTTTCGGTTACCTCTGGGCTATAATTAAAAAACTTACATATGAGAATTTTGTGATACTTATACAACAAAGAATAACAGATAATTACATATGAGTAAGATATACTAAAGTATTATCAAGAAAAATACAATGAGGGACTGGAAAGATGGTTAATAGTACTTGCTGCTCTTACAGAAGACCCAGGTTCAATTCCCAGCACCCACATGGAGGCTAACAACTGTCCATAATATCCTTAACTCCAGTTCCAGAGGATCCAACACCCTCTTCTGGTTTCCACAGGTAATGTACCATACAGTATACTGACATGCATCCACAACACTCAATGCACATAAAATAATTTTAAAAAAATGCTAGCTGAAGAGAGAGCTCAGTGGTTGAAGCAGCAAACCCAGGTTGGATCCCCAGCACCCACACAGCAGCTAGCAACTGTTTTAAGTCCAGTTCCAGGGGATCAGACACCCTCTTCTGGCCTCCTCAGGCAGTTCACAACACTTACACACATGCAGGTAATACATGCACAGACATAAAATAAAAATAAAAAAATTTAAAAAGAAAAAGAAAAATACAATAAAAACAATAATAAGTAAAAATACATTATTCCTGCCGGGTTTGGTGGCACATGCCTTTAAACCCAGCACCTGGGAGGCAGAGGCAGGCGGTCTCTGTGAGTTCATCTAGAGAGCAAGCTCCAGGCAGCTGGGACTAAAGGGAGACCCTATCTCAAAAATACCAAAAAAATTAAAAAAAAAATTTTTTAAGATACATTATTCCTTAAGAAACTCACTCAAGAACATGAATTAATCATCTAGAGACAATCTGGCCTTGGGGAGGGATATAAAGATAAATAAGATGCAGCTGCCCTCTATGAGTTTATAGTTCAACAGCTGAAATGGACAGAGGTAGACATCAATAGGAGGGGGAGAAAGGGAGGGAGATGGAGGGAGGGGAAGGGAGGGAGAAGGAAGGAGGGAGGGGAAGGGGGAGGGGCAGGGGAGGAAAAGGGGGAGGGAGGGAGGAGGGGGAGGAGGGGGCGGAAGGGGGAGAGGGAGCAAAGTACTACAGGTTTCACTGTAAGTTGATCCTGTGGTATTCATAATGTTAAGCATTCTGAAACATTATTGCCATTAACCAGACATTTAAGAAATGTTAGATATCTGTATCCAATTAACAAGCAACAACAGCCTCTTAATTTCATAATCTACAAAATGTTCACATCCTTCAAGATAAACAGAACCTAGGTAAATATTTAAAAACAGTTAATATATGCAGGTCTCTGCCTATAAATACATTAAGACAAGCAGAATAAACACTGAAAAGATAATAGAGTTCAATGGGCTGAACTCAAGAATCTGCAACGAAAGTCTTTTTCCATCTTACTGCTTCCTCTGGGTCTAAGAATACAGTAAAGTGACAGTTTGGCACTCAATAAGGATCTGTCAGATAAACGTTGGCCTGGGCTTCACCCTATGACTGGAAGGCCCCCCTATGAAACTAGTAACTCCAGGGCGCATTTCCTAAGTTACAAGCCAGCATAACTTCTCTAGCAGGGCTCCCAAGCAGCCAGTGGTTTCTTCCACTTCATTCCCTGGGCATTTTGCTACTTCCGAGCTTATCGGACTAGGCAATGAGAAGTGTACCCTAGGTTGTCTCGCCTCCAGACTGGAAGTTGCGGGAACACTTGGGACCAGGGTGTGTACACACGGCACACACACGTTAGTACTAGGCAATTCAGCTCCACTGAGGCGAAAGCCAGTCCGCGACAAGCAAGGAGTCCCGGGATGACAAGGACATCCTCCTAGGAACAGGGAGTGACAGTGACGGCCCGAGGGGGACAGCTGAACTGAGCCCAGGCTGACTCCCCCGACAGGATCCCAGCCCCGGACCCCTCAGTCCTGCCGTTGCCAGGCGACCGCACAGCTGCCGCCCCGCTCTGCGCTGCGTGGCAAGGCGACGTGGCTCTGCCTGCCATGCACCCGACCGAGACGACCGCCTTCGAGGAAGCCCTGCTCACCTGTACTTCTGTCTCCGGTGGCCACTCGGTGTTAACCAACAAGTCATAGAGAATCGTCTCTTCCTCATCTCCAGAGCCCGGACTCCAAGCCAGCGCTGACTCGGAAGCCGCCATGCTGGCCTAGGAGGGACGCGGAGGGAGGGACGCTACGGCATCGCACACGGGACACGCTTCCCTCGACGCGGCCGCTCCTGATTGGAAGAACCTAAAGTGGACTGGTAACTGAAAATGAAAGCTAAACTAAACACTTCCCTGGGTATAAAAGACAAAGAGCATTGCTAGTCTTGAGATGTGGATTGGGCCTTTGGAGGTTCTGTTCCTTGTTCATTTCTTCATGAGATGAGCCAAGTCATTGAACCTTTGTTATCCACACAAGTTTCTACAAAAGAGAGATGGGTAGAAGTAACTTCCCCCAGTTGCTGGTATTTATTTTAAGTATTCTTTTTTAATATTTTATTTATTATTTTTATTTTATGTGTATGAATATATTGCTTGCATGTGTGAAAGTGCACCGGTGTCGTGAAATGCCCGCGGACATCAGAAGAGAGTGTCAGATCCTCTGGAACTGGATTTAGGACTATTGTTAGCCACCAGGTGGGTGCTGGGAATCGAACCCAGAAACTGTGCAAGAGTAGTCAGTATTCTTAACTGCTAAGCCATCTCTGCAGACCCCTATTTAAGTATTCTTACCTTAACATAGAAAGAGGGTTCAAACAATGGCTTTTAAATAACTACCAAGTGATTATCGAGCTCAACAAATTAAGCTAATGATATCACAGCACAAGTCATTTAGGAAGCCATAAAACACAGTGAGGACCATGGGATCCGACCAGGACTTCCAAAAGCAAGTAGAGCTTGTCTGCTATGTAAAGGGAGCTGCCCTAGAAATTACTATATAACGTTGACCAGCCTCGAACTCAAAAGTCCACTGCACAGGCTGGAGAGATGGCCTAGCACCATCCACTCTTGCAGAGGACCCGGGTTGGATCCCCAGCACCCACATGGCGACTAAGAACCATCTGTAACTCCAATTCCAGTAGAACTCCAGTTCCAGGGGAATCCGAGACCCTCTTCTGACCTCGAGGCATTGCACGACATGGATGCACAAACCTACATGCAGACAGTACATTCAAATAAATAAATAAATAAATAAATAAATAAATAAATAAATAAATAAATAAATAAATAAATAAATTTTTTAAAAAGAGGGAAAAAAAAGTCCACTGCAGAGCCTTCCAATGCTAAAATTGCCCAGTCCTGCGCTTTCACCTATGGGCAGAAATAGACTCCAATGGACAAAGTCTGGGGAAAGTATTTCAATTACTGGAAAAATAGCATGCACAGAGACATAGATTAAAAAAAAATCATTTCCTGGCATGTGGGTTCCCTCTTGCCTGTATTCCACTGCGAATCCCAAATGCCTCTTTACTGTGTTGAAGGCTTGCTTTGCTTGCCTCCTTCAGATGCCTTTGTTGTTTGTTTGTTTGTTTGATTGATTGATTTGTTTTTCTCCTTGCTTATGGAGTGTTGACTTGTCTAAGTTTTAGACTTTCTATTGGAAGTCTAACTCACTCTTCCCTTTCTGTTCTGAAGGTTCTCCAAAGAATCCACTTGGGTACTCCCTCAGCAATTCCAGTTGCCGGGGTAGGGGGGGGTTACTCTGTGCTTCAGGTGGTCCTGGAACATCCCCAATCTAAGCTTTGTGCACTCCGGCACACCCCTTTAATCCCAGCACTTGGAAGGCAGAGGCAGGCAGATCTCTGTGAGTTCAAGGCCAGCCTGGTCTAGAGAGTGAGCTCCAGGCCAAAGGGAGATCCTGTCTCAAAAAGACCAATAAATAAATAAATAAATAAATAATAAATAAATACTTTCAAAAAAGTAGAAACTTGCTGGAGGATATAAATTATTGAGGGTTGAGTTTTAGGGTTTTATAGCCTGGGCCCATATTCACCACCACCACCAGCACCACACACACACACACACACACACACACACACACACACACACACTTCTTCCTGTGTTCAGATGAAATGGGATCTCACTGTTTCCTGACAGCAAGGCTGGACTCAAGCTCTTGCTGGACTCAAGCTCTGGCTGTCAGTGCCTTCCTTTCCATGAGAGACTTTATCCCTCTGAACTAAGCCAAAATAAACCCTTTCTTCTGGTCATGGTACTTTATCACAGCAACAGAAAAGTAAGCAACAGAAATTTGGGACTGCGACGTGATCCTCCATTCACAAAGATGCTTTTAGCTCACAAAGCTACATGATCTAAACAGAGCGAGGTTCAAACACAGTTTTTGATGAGTCTTACTAGTTAATACTTGTAATTCCAGTACTCAGGAAGCTGAGCAAAAGGACCCCCTGAGTTTGAAGCCAGTCTGAGCTACACAGACTTTTTAAGAAACAATTTTTTTTTCTTGAGGTTTGGTCCTTGTTATCTTTTCTTCATAGAGAATTATTTGGCAGAAGATCATTAAGTAATACAGATGGAGCATTTAGATGGCCTAAAGAGTAAATGAGCCATCTTGGATGAGCAGGAATACTGGATTGGATTACTACACACTTGCTCTATAAGAGGAAAACAAGGCATAAGCATATGATATGTAAGCATTGGGTTGCTGTGTACTATTGTCATCAAATCAATGCCATCATGTAGATGGAAGGCCACCTTCTATGTTCTTAATGTGTTCCCACCAAATTTATATGTTGAAACAATATGAAATTGAGTAGTATTAAGAAATAGGGGTTAGGGACTCGAGAGATGGCCTAGTGGTTAAGAGCGCTGACTGCTCTTGCAGAGGACCAGGGTTCGATCCCCAGCACCCACATGGTGGCTGAGAACCATCTTTAACTCCAGTTCCAGGGGAATCTGATGCCCTCTTCTGACCTCCGAGGCATTGCACGACACGGGTGCACAAACCTACATGCCGACAGTACACTCATACACATACAAGAATAAATACAAATAAAAAAAAAAAGAAATAGGGGTTGAAGAAGGCAACTGACTCTTTAAGATGATTGAGGAGGCTAGGGAGATGGTTCAGTGGCTAAGAACCTTTACACACAACCTTTAGAACCTGAGTTTAGATCCCAGCACCCACATAAACAAAGCTGGGAGTGGCTGTACTGAAGGCAGAGACAGTAGGATCACTGGGGATTAGAGGCCACCAGCCTAGCTCCAGATTTAGTGAGCAACCCTGTCTCAAGACAGACTAAGGCACAGAGCAACAGAGGAGGACACCTAACATTCTCTTCTGGCCACCACACTCACACACACACACACACACACACACACACAAGATTGAGGGAGCTTTTTTATCCTTCAGTGGTATGGGGACACAGGCACAAAGTGCTATCTTTGAGGAAATGATCCCTCACCAGTTAACACATATTTTAGTGGTTTGATTTTAGACTTCCTAGCCTAAAGAACTGTCCGCAATTAATTTTCTTTATAAATTAGCCTATTTAAGATAATTTTAAATTTTATTTATTTTTGTATGTCTATGAATGTACTCTCTGCATGTAGGTTTGTGCAATGCCGAGGAGGTCAGAAGAGGGTCTCGGATTCCCCTGGAACTGGAGTTCTCCTGGAATTGGAGTTACAGACAGTTCTCAGCCGCCATGTGTGTGCTGGGGATCAAACCCAGGTCCTTGGCAAGAGCAGTCAGTGCTCTTAACCGCTAGGCTATCTCTCCAGCCTCTAAGATATTTTATTATAAAATCCTTAGGGACTAGGAATATATCTCTTATTTGAAGATACTTTAAGTCATGACTAATTTTTTTTGAGACATATCCTTTTGCTCCAGCTGACCTTGGAACTCACTATGTAGACCAGGCTGGCCTTAAACCCACAGAGATCCTCTGCCTCTGCCTCTGCCTCTGCTTCTGCCTCAGCCTCTGCCTTCAGAGTACTGGGATTAAAGGCATGGACCCCCCACACCTAGCCTCTAAATCACTTTTAAAAGAAAGATTATTCCAAATACAAAGCAAGTAAGTCTATGAAGAACATAAGGAAATAAGACAAATAAAAATGGAGACAATTACAAGAAGGACATTATTATCACCTTCACAGCTATGTTTGTGTGTCTGCTCTGGTCCATATCAAAGGCATAATATATTGGGAATCTGAAACTCTAAATCACGGTGACCCAAGTGAGAAAATATGCTAGTGATAGTCACATTATTAATAGAGAAGGCACTGTGGCATATTTGCTCTGAAGAGCAATGATCTGGTGCTTATATAAGCTTCCGATGAGGAGAAAGAAAAAAAGAATGAGAAACATTTTCCCACTTCTTCTGACCCTAACCACACATCATGTTACATCTCAAATGAACTAAAGCATAGTCTTTATTGACTTTGCTGATGGACATACACATTTCTACCTTACAATCAGACAGAAATTGCTTAACAGTGTCTCAAAAATGTCTTGAATAATTTTCTCATTTAGTGGTGCTATCATTAACTGATAGAGTCATTTTATGTGAGCTTAACTTTTTAGTCTTTAGTGGCTAAAAACCCATTAAGCTAAAAGCCATTAATGATTCAGCATTTAACCCTTTTATGCTTCTGATTATGACAGACTGAAGAGATTGGATTGCCATGTGAAATGCCTTCCATTTTAAGTTTGAAATTGCATAATAAAATTGAATTGAACCATTTATTTTTTATTTTATTCTATTTATTTATTTTTGTATTGTATGAGCGTACTGTCTGCATGTAGGTCTGTGCACCCATGTCGTGCAATGTTGAGGAGGTCAGAAGAGGGTCTCAGATTCCCCTGGAACTGGAGTTTTCTTGGAATTGGAGTTACAGACGGTTCTCAGCCGCCATGTGGGTGCTGGGGATCGAACCCGGGTCCTCTGCAAGAGCAGTCAGTGCTCTTAACCGCTAGGCTATCTCTCCAGCCCCGAACTGAACCATTTAAATCCTATACATTATAGGTGTCATGCATTGGTACTTGGCTGGATGGTCTACAAGTTCTTTGTGAAAAATATAAATTTTAATAATAATAATAATAATATTGAGAGTAATTCAAGAAATTCTATTTCCTCCAAAAGCCTGGAGATTCTTGGCCAATCCTTGCATAAAGATTGTTAAACTCCCATAATATTTCTCGGCATCCAAAATGGGTATCTTAAAGTTCAGACATAATTTTAGCCAAGAGGAACTCTCCAGCCCTCAAAGCTCCTTTTCTAACTTGCTACACTTCCAAACAGGTCGCTTCCCCCTCCATTTTCCTCACTCAGAAATTAATGGACTAATCATAGAGAATGGGTCCTCCCAGAGCCACATTCAATGGCAAGTGCAGAAGTCACATGAGCTCTGCAATGCTGTTTCCAAATTGAATAATGGATGTTACCAGCTATCAATATATAGGCAGTTACTTGTGTTTTACAGAGTTCTTTCACTTTCACCATCTCTGCTGGAATAGACAGACTGAAATTTGGGATTGAGATGTGAATCTCCATTCATAGACAAAGAAACCAAAGCTGACAGAAATCCAAGGTCTCAACAGAGCCAAATTCACACATGGCTCTCTGGGTTTGTTTGAGTCTTGTGCTTTGTTTGCTTTTTTTCTTTCATGGGATGACATATCACAGAGAATTTTATGGCAAAAATTACTAAAGGAGCTGGGAGTGATGGCACACACCTGTAATCTCAGCACTTGAGAGGCAGAGGCAGGCATATCTCTGTGAGTTTAAGGCCAGCCTGGTCTCCATAGTGAGTTCCAGGACAGCTGGGGCTACAGGGAGACCCTGTTTCAAAAAAGAAAAAAAGATTAATAAAGGAGCACTTAGATAGTGGAAAGATTAGCATTTATGGATGAGCAGGATTAAGTGCAAAAAATAAGCAAATAAAAATGTACTGTTAAATTAATAATTGTTGAATTTTAAATGATAATAGACTTTTAAATTGTATTTAAAAAGGAAAATGATCCATAATATTCTTCGAAATGCATCAAACAATAAACTGGGTTAGCAGATACAATGAGGCATAAACAATAAAAGTAAATGTGAAAAAACATAGAATATTAATGACAATATCTCAGTGGTGAGTATGAGTATCCAAGATAAAATTCTTTCGACTATGTTATATACAAAAACTTCAAAATAAAATACTGGAAAAGGGGATATCTACAAATTTAGGGTATAGGAAGGTGAGTCTGCTGAATGACTAGTATAAAGGTCTCTTTAATTTGTGAGGATAATTAAGATACCCCCACAGTGACATACTGCCATTCATTCATATTGATTAGTAAATAAACTGTTAATGCAGTATCTTCTGCAAAAGAAAAATACAAGTATCTTCCAAAATATAGAAGAGACTAGTGGAAATTGTTGATTTGGGAAAGGGATATGTATCTACCTCTCTCTCCCCCCCGTCACATACACACATTTCTCTTATAGACAATAATTTAGAAGTTTAAAACATAATATCCTCTCTGTTCCTTTCACTTCAAGATTACAGATAATGTTTAACATTTAACTTCAAACATTGCGTGGATACCATTCTCTGTTTTATATTCAGTATAACTTCTTCAGGTATCTCTTCCATTTCGGTAATTAACTTTTCAGATTTCTCTATGTTTAATTTTCTCCCCCAAATATTTACTATCAATTATATATATATATATATATATAT
>VZQC01003175.1:1671541-1681594 GCA_009823505.1 Rhizomys pruinosus | reverse complement strand
TTTTTTTTTTAATTTTTTATTTATTTCTGTATGTGTATGAATGTACTGTCTGCATGCAAGTCTGTGCACCCGTGTCATGCAATGCCGCGGAGGTCAAAAGAGGGTGTCAGATTCCCCTGGAACTGGAGTTCTCCTGGAATTGGAGTTTCGGACAGTTCTTGGCCGCCTTGTGGGTGCTGGGGATCGAACCCGGGTCCTCTGCAAGAGCAGTCGGCGCTCTTAACCACTAGGCCATCTCTCCAGCCCTTATTTCTTTTTCTTTAAGACAGAGACTCACTGTGTAACGCTGACTGTACTGGAACTCCCTTTGTAGTCCAGGCTGATTTCAAACTTGTGGCAATCCTCCTGCTTCTGCTTCCCACATACTGGTATTATAGATATCGTGACTTTCTTCTGAGCAGACTGGCCCTGGCCATCAGGCATCAGACATCAGGATGCCTCCAGAGATGGTGCTACTGAGCGAGAGGTGGAGCTATGGATCCAGCAACCCCTCCCAGCCAGCCACCCAGTTCACCTAGGTGGGGAGAGGCTAAGGGCTCATATGTTAGAGTGCTACTGGTCGGCTCTCTCACCTGCCAGCCCCATGTGCTACAAAGCCTGGGGGGTCCTGGCCTGGAATAAATATGGGAAGGGGTGCCCAAAAGGACCCTGTAAGTGATGATTTCCCCCATTTGCTCTGTAGGAAAACCCATTATACTCACTAGACTATTTCTTGGTTCATCTTCAGGTACATAGGGTAGGGAAGGAGGTGGTGCACTGAGATAGCCACCACATTTGAGTGAACACATGCACTGAGATAGCCACCACGTTTGAGTGAATACATGCAGTGCTCTCCCAGGAAGGAAAGTGTTCTGTGACAGATGTATGCCCATCCACCTGGCTCTATGAGATTTTTTTTATATTTACATATGTTTTTATCTATAGATCTCAAGTTTATCAACTTGAGGGTTTTGTTTAATCACTGGTGATCCAAGTATTGCCTGTATCAGCCAGAGCCTTTGTCCCCAGGCTGCACATCTCACCCCTGCCTTTGTCATCAACCCTGAAAAACAAAGCTCTGGAGCCACACATTCCCTAAAGCTTGTGACTTCAACCTTGCATGAATTCTCTGCCTGTTACTGGAACTCGGGATTTCTTTTACTTTCTTAAAAATTCATCCATTCATTTGTTTCCTTTCTTCTCTTTGTTTGTTTTGGAGACAGGGTCTTAAGGCTGGCTTTGAACTATGTAGCTGAAGATGGCATTGAACTTTTTGATCCTCTCGCCTCCCAAGTACTGGAATCACAGGCGCAGGCTACCATGCCTGGTTTATGCAGTGCTGGGGATTGAACCCAGAGGTGTGATGCTTGGAAGGCAAGGACTCCATCAACTATNCCAGCGCTGACTCGGAAGCCGCCATGCTGGCCTAGGAGGGACGCGGAGGGAGGGACGCTACGGCATCGCACACGGGACACGCTTCCCTCGACGCGGCCGCTCCTGATTGGAAGAACCTAAAGTGGACTGGTAACTGAAAATGAAAGCTAAACTAAACACTTCCCTGGGTATAAAAGACAAAGAGCATTGCTAGTCTTGAGATGTGGATTGGGCCTTTGGAGGTTCTGTTCCTTGTTCATTTCTTCATGAGATGAGCCAAGTCATTGAACCTTTGTTATCCACACAAGTTTCTACAAAAGAGAGATGGGTAGAAGTAACTTCCCCCAGTTGCTGGTATTTATTTTAAGTATTCTTTTTTAATATTTTATTTATTATTTTTATTTTATGTGTATGAATATATTGCTTGCATGTGTGAAAGTGCACCGGTGTCGTGAAATGCCCGCGGACATCAGAAGAGAGTGTCAGATCCTCTGGAACTGGATTTAGGACTATTGTTAGCCACCAGGTGGGTGCTGGGAATCGAACCCAGAAACTGTGCAAGAGTAGTCAGTATTCTTAACTGCTAAGCCATCTCTGCAGACCCCTATTTAAGTATTCTTACCTTAACATAGAAAGAGGGTTCAAACAATGGCTTTTAAATAACTACCAAGTGATTATCGAGCTCAACAAATTAAGCTAATGATATCACAGCACAAGTCATTTAGGAAGCCATAAAACACAGTGAGGACCATGGGATCCGACCAGGACTTCCAAAAGCAAGTAGAGCTTGTCTGCTATGTAAAGGGAGCTGCCCTAGAAATTACTATATAACGTTGACCAGCCTCGAACTCAAAAGTCCACTGCACAGGCTGGAGAGATGGCCTAGCACCATCCGCTCTTGCAGAGGACCCGGGTTGGATCCCCAGCACCCACATGGCGACTAAGAACCATCTGTAACTCCAATTCCAGTAGAACTCCAGTTCCAGGGGAATCCGAGACCCTCTTCTGACCTCGAGGCATTGCACGACATGGATGCACAAACCTACATGCAGACAGTACATTCAAATAAATAAATAAATAAATAAATAAATAAATAAATAAATAAATAAATAAATAAATAAATAAATAAATTTTTTAAAAAGAGGGAAAAAAAAGTCCACTGCAGAGCCTTCCAATGCTAAAATTGCCCAGTCCTGCGCTTTCACCTATGGGCAGAAATAGACTCCAATGGACAAAGTCTGGGGAAAGTATTTCAATTACTGGAAAAATAGCATGCACAGAGACATAGATTAAAAAAAAATCATTTCCTGGTATGTGGGTTCCCTCTTGCCTGTATTCCACTGCGAATCCCAAATGCCTCTTTACTGTGTTGAAGGCTTGCTTTGCTTGCCTCCTTCAGATGCCTTTGTTGTTTGTTTGTTTGTTTGTTTGTTTGATTTATTTGTTTTTCTCCTTGCTTATGGAGTGTTGACTTGTCTAAGTTTTAGACTTTCTATTGGAAGTCTAACTCACTCTTCCCTTTCTGTTCTGAAGGTTCTCCAAAGAATCCACTTGGGTACTCCCTCAGTAATTCCAGTTGCCGGGGGAGGGGGGGGTGTTACTCTATGCTTCAGGTGGTCCTGGAACATCCCCAATCTAAGCTTTGTGCACTCCGGCACACCCCTTTAATCCCAGCACTTGGAAGGCAGAGGCAGGCAGATCTCTGTGAGTTCAAGGCCAGCCTGGTCTAGAGAGTGAGCTCCAGGCCAAAGGGAGATCCTGTCTCAAAAAGACCAATAAATAAATAAATAAATAAATAAATAAATAAATAAATAATAAATAAATACTTTCAAAAAAGTAGAAACTTGCTGGAGGATATACATTATTGAGGGTTGAGTTTTAGGGTTTTATAGCCTGGGCCCATATTCACCACCACCACCAGCACCACACACACACACACACACACACACACACACTTCTTCCTGTGTTCAGATGAAATGGGATCTCACTGTTTCCTGACAGCAAGGCTGGACTCAAGCTCTTGCTGGACTCAAGCTCTGGCTGTCAGTGCCTTCCTTTCCATGAGAGACTTTATCCCTCTGAACTAAGCCAAAATAAACCCTTTCTTCTGGTCATGGTACTTTATCACAGCAACAGAAAAGTAAGCAACAGAAATTTGGGACTGCGACGTGATCCTCCATTCACAAAGATGCTTTTAGCTCACAAAGCTACATGATCTAAACAGAGCGAGGTTCAAACACAGTTTTTGATGAGTCTTACTAGTTAATACTTGTAATTCCAGTACTCAGGAAGCTGAGCAAAAGGACCCCCTGAGTTTGAAGCCAGTCTGAGCTACACAGACTTTTTAAGAAACAATTTTTTTTTCCTTGAGGTTTTGTCCTTGTTATCTTTTTTCATAGAGAATTATTTGGCAGAAGATCATTAAGTAATACAGATGGAGCATTTAGATGGCCTAAAGAGTAAATGAGCCATCTTGGATGAGCAGGAATACTGGATTGGATTACTACACACTTGCTCTATAAGAGGAAAACAAGGCATAAGCATATGATATGTAAGCATTGGGTTGCTGTGTACTATTGTCATCAAATCAATGCCATCATGTAGATGGAAGGCCACCTTCTATGTTCTTAATGTGTTCCCACCAAATTTATATGTTGAAACAATATGAAATTGAGTAGTATTAAGAAATAGGGGTTAGGGACTCGAGAGATGGCCTAGTGGTTAAGAGCGCTGACTGCTCTTGCAGAGGACCAGGGTTCGATCCCCAGCACCCACATGGTGGCTGAGAACCATCTTTAACTCCAGTTCCAGGGGAATATGATGCCCTCTTCTGACCTCCGAGGCATTGCACGACACGGGTGCACAAACCTACATGCCGACAGTACACTCATACACATACAAGAATAAATACAAATAAAAAAAAAAAAGAAATAGGGGTTGAAGAAGGCAACTGACTCTTTAAGATGATTGAGGAGGCTAGGGAGATGGTTCAGTGGCTAAGAACCTTTACACACAACCTTTGGAACCTGAGTTTAGATCCCAGCACCCACATAAACAAAGCTGGGAGTGGCTGTACTGAAGGCAGAGACAGTAGGATCACTGGGGATTAGAGGCCACCAGCCTAGCTCCAGATTTAGTGAGCAACCCTGTCTCAAGACAGACTAAGGCACAGAGCAACAGAGGAGGACACCTAACATTCTCTTCTGGCCACCACACTCACACACACACACACACACACACACACACACACACACGCGCAAGATTGAGGGAGCTTTTTTATCCTTCAGTGGTATGGGGACACAGGCACAAAGTGCTATCTTTGAGGAAATGATCCCTCACCAGTTAACACATATTTTAGTGGTTTGATTTTAGACTTCCTAGCCTAAAGAACTGTCTGCAATTAATTTTCTTTATAAATTAGCCTATTTAAGATAATTTTAAATTTTATTTATTTTTGTATGTCTATGAATGTACTCTCTGCATGTAGGTTTGTGCAATGCCGAGGAGGTCAGAAGAGGGTCTCGGATTCCCCTGGAACTGGAGTTCTCCTGGAATTGGAGTTACAGACAGTTCTCAGCCGCCATGTGTGTGCTGGGGATCAAACCCAGGTCCTTGGCAAGAGCAGTCAGTGCTCTTAACCGCTAGGCTATCTCTCCAGCCTCTAAGATATTTTATTATAAAATCCTTAGGGACTAGGAATATATCTCTGATTTGAAGATACTTTAAGTCATGACTAATTTTTTTTGAGACATACCCTTTTGCTCCAGCTGACCTTGGAACTCACTATGTAGACCAGGCTGGCCTTAAACCCACAGAGATCCTCTGCCTCTGCCTCTGCCTCTGCTTCTGCCTTAGTCTCTGCCTTCAGAGTACTGGGATTAAAGGCATGGACCCCCCACACCCAGCCTCTAAATCACTTTTAAAAGAAAGATTATTCCAAATACAAAGCAAGTAAGTCTATGAAGAACATAAGGAAATAAGACAAATAAAAATGGAGACAATTACAAGAAGGACATTATTATCACCTTCACAGCTATGTTTGTGTGTCTGCTCTGGTCCATATCAAAGGCATAATATATTGGGAATCTGAAACTCTAAATCACGGTGACCCAAGTGAGAAAATATGCTAGTGATAGTCACATTATTAATAGAGAAGGCACTGTGGCATATTTGCTCTGAAGAGCAATGATCTGGTGCTTATATAAGCTTCCGATGAGGAGAAAGAAAAAAAGAATGAGAAACATTTTCCCACTTCTTCTGACCCTAACCAAACATCATGTTACATCTCAAATGAACTAAAGCATAGTCTTTATTGACTTTGCTGATGGACATACACATTTCTACCTTACAATCAGACAGAAATTGCTTAACAGTGTCTCAAAAATGTCTTGAATAATTTTCTCATTTAGTGGTGCTATCATTAACTGATAGAGTCATTTTATGTGAGCTTAACTTTTTAGTCTTTAGTGGCTAAAAACCCATTAAGCTAAAAGCCATTAATGATTCAGCATTTAACCCTTTTATGCTTCTGATTATGACAGACTGAAGAGATTGGATTGCCATGTGAAATGCCTTCCATTTTAAGTTTGAAATTGCATAATAAAATTGAATTGAACCATTTATTTTTTATTTTATTCTATTTATTTATTTTTGTATTGTATGAGCGTACTGTCTGCATGTAGGTCTGTGCACCCATGTCGTGCAATGATGAGGAGGTCAGAAGAGGGTCTCAGATTCCCCTGGAACTGGAGTTTTCTTGGAATTGGAGTTACAGACGGTTCTCAGCCGCCATGTGGGTGCTGGGGATCGAACCCGGGTCCTCTGCAAGAGCAGTCAGTGCTCTTAACCGCTAGGCTATCTCTCCAGCCCCGAACTGAACCATTTAAATCCTATACATTATAGGTGTCATGCATTGGTACTTGGCTGGATGGTCTACAAGTTCTTTGTGAAAAATATAAATTTTAATAATAATAATAATAATATTGAGAGTAATTCAAGAAATTCTATTTCCTCCAAAAGCCTGGAGATTCTTGGCCAATCCTTGCATAAAGATTGTTAAACTCCCATAATATTTCTCGGCATCCAAAATGGGTATCTTAAAGTTCAGACATAATTTTAGCCAAGAGGAACTCTCCAGCCCTCAAAGCTCCTTTTCTAACTTGCTACACTTCCAAACAGGTCGCTTCCCCCTCCATTTTCCTCACTCAGAAATTAATGGACTAATCATAGAGAATGGGTCCTCCCAGAGCCACATTCAATGGCAAGTGCAGAAGTCACATGAGCTCTGCAATGCTGTTTCCAAATTGAATAATGGGTGTTACCAGCTATCAATATATAGGCAGTTACTTGTGTTTTACAGAGTTCTTTCACTTTCACCATCTCTGCTGGAATAGACAGACTGAAATTTGGGATTGAGATTTGAATCTCCATTCATAGACAAAGAAACCAAAGCTGACAGAAATCCAAGGTCTCAACAGAGCCAAATTCACACATGGCTCTCTGGGTTTGTTTGAGTCTTGTGCTTTGTTTGCTTTTTTTCTTTCATGGGATGACATATCACAGAGAATTTTATGGCAAAAATTACTAAAGGAGCTGGGAGTGATGGCACACACCTGTAATCTCAGCACTTGAGAGGCAGAGGCAGGCATATCTCTGTGAGTTTAAGGCCAGCCTGGTCTCCATAGTGAGTTCCAGGACAGCTGGGGCTACAGGGAGACCCTGTTTCAAAAAAGAAAAAAAGATTAATAAAGGAGCACTTAGATAGTGGAAAGATTAGCATTTATGGATGAGCAGGATTAAGTGCAAAAAATAAGCAAATAAAAATGTACTGTTAAATTAATAATTGTTGAATTTTAAATGATAATAGACTTTTAAATTGTATTTAAAAAGGAAAATGATCCATAATATTCTTCGAAATGCATCAAACAATAAACTGGGTTAGCAGATACAATGAGGCATAAACAATAAAAGTAAATGTGAAAAAACATAGAATATTAATGACAATATCTCAGTGGTGAGTATGAGTATCCAAGATAAAATTCTTTCGACTATGTTATATACAAAAACTTCAAAATAAAATACTGGAAAAGGGGATATCTACAAATTTAGGGTATAGGAAGGTGAGTCTGCTGAATGACTAGTATAAAGGTCTCTTTAATTTGTGAGGATAATTAAGATACCCCCACAGTGACATACTGCCATTCATTCATATTGATTAGTAAATAAACTGTTAATGCAGTATCTTCTGCAAAAGAAAAATACAAGTATCTTCCAAAATATAGAAGAGACTAGTGGAAATTGTTGATTTGGGAAAGGGATATGTATCTACCTCTCTCTCCCCCCCGTCACATACACACATTTCTCTTATAGACAATAATTTAGAAGTTTAAAACATAATATCCTCTCTGTTCCTTTCACTTCAAGATTACAGATAATGTTTAACATTTAACTTCAAACATTGCGTGGATACCATTCTCTGTTTTATATTCAGTATAACTTCTTCAGGTATCTCTTCCATTTCGGTAATTAACTTTTCAGATTTCTCTATGTTTAATTTTCTCCCCCAAATATTTACTATCAATTATATATATATATATATATATATNTATAAAGCATATATCCTTTCCCTGATAGTTCTAATAACTGAAGTTTGAGAATTTTCTGCTCTTATATGGCAATGTCTTCCTTTATGCAGACAATGAGGGAAGGAGTGAGAAAGGGAATGAGGAAAAGAGGAAGAGAGAGAGAGAGAGAGGTGTTAGGTTCAAAGGCCCAGGAGAAAAGACAAATGGCACGTGTCAGAAGGTCCCCACCCTTCTCTTCCAGCTAGGATCCCATGCTTGCAAAAGGAACCTGACAAAGATAACACCTAGCTCCAGATTCCAAAGTGACCACCAGCTCCAAAGCCCACCCACAAGCCCCTAACCTGGCCTAATAAGGCAACATTCCTATACTATACTAACATGTCACCATCTCCCCTCCTCTGCCCTACAAAGCCCCTGCACTTTGCCCTGCGGTGTGACTCCCCTGATTCTTTCACCCTCGGACTAGTGGACACACCTGAGAGTTGCATCTCTCAATAAACCTGGCTTTGTACTTTTTGATCTGGTCTGATTCAGCTTAATTGTGCCACCAGCACATATTTACATCTGCTGCTGAAAACCCTGCTAGAGCTAAGCCTCCCTTCACAGGCTCCGCTGTGCACTCCCCCATCACCTCCCTTCGAAGGCTCCACTGTGCGCTCCCCCATCACCTCCCTTCGAAGGCTCCACTGTGCGCTCCCCCATCACCTCCCTTCGAAGGCTCCACTGTGCTCTCCCCCATCAGCTCCCTTCGAAGGCTCCACTGTGCGCTCCCCCATCACCCCCCTTCGAAGGAGCCACTGTGCACTCCCCCATCACCTCCCTTCGAAGGCTCCACTGTGCGCTCCCCCTATTACATACTTTGGTGTCCAACTTACCCCAGCATCTAAGACTCTCACACTGGACTGGGTCCAAGCTCTCCAGAATCTGCAACCCCTGACTACAGACCAAATCCTTTCATTTTGGGTTCTGGTGGGATACTTTGGCCACTGAATCCCCAACTTTGCTCTTATGGTTAAGCCCCCAGCTAAAGTGACCCCCAAGGGAACTCTCACCCACCCAACCATGGTCCGTCGTCCATTTTCCTTGCTGTGGGATGCCCTTCTGCTAGCCCAGGTCTGGTCCTCCCAGATTCTAATTGTCCCTAACACCTTTTCACAGACAAGAGGATGGGAGTGGCTACAGGGTACTGGCTCAGCCCATTGGGCCTTCCTATCCAGCAGTAGCCTTTTTGTCTAAACAGTTAGATTGCACAGCATGTGGATGCCAGCCCTAAGGGCCTTATCAGCCACAGCCGAACTCACCCGTGAAGCCCTTAAAATTAACCTACTCCAACCTCTTGCTTATACTTCACCCACCGCTTGGTGGATCTCCTGAGCTACTCTTTCCTTTCTCTCCCAGGGCCCTTCAAGGGTCCAGGTTTTTCGTCTCCTATTCATAGATAATCCTCAAATTACCTTGGCCCTGTCCTACTCTAAACCTGGCAACTGTCCTCCCTGCCTCATCTTCCTCGGAAACCTCCTCTCACTTCTGTCCAGAGACAGTGGAAGCCCTACGCTCACCCAGGCCTGGTCTCCTAGACCAACCCCTCACAGATCCCCAACTAACTTTCTTTGTAGATGGAAGTTCCACTGTAGATGCCTCAGGTGCTGCCAGGCAGCCTGCCAGGCAGTCACCCCCAACTGAGACAATTGAGGCAAACTGCCTCCCGGTGGGAACATCATCACAGAAGGCTGAACTAATCACCTTAACCAGGGCACTTCAGCTTGCTAAAGGGCAATGGGCCAACATCTATACTGACTCTAAGTGTGCTTTCCTAATAGCTCATACACACTCAGTCTTATGGAAGGAGAGGGGCTTCCTTACTACCAAGGACACCCCCACTGTAAATGGTCATCTCATAGCCAAACTCTTAGAGGCCCTTCCACTCCCAGCAGAGGTGGCGATCATCCACTGTTGGGGGCACCAGATATCTACAGATCTGGTCACTCTGGGAGCTGCCAGAGCCAACTCGGTGGCCTGGGGACTGGTTTCTGACCCCTCCAGACCTACTGGATGCATTTTCCTGTTAACCCCATCTTGCAGACCTGAATACCAACTGGAGGGAAAAAAAAAAAAA
>VZQC01003175.1:1627257-1671142 GCA_009823505.1 Rhizomys pruinosus | reverse complement strand
TTTTTTTTTTTTGGTCTTTTCGAGACAGGGTCTCCCTGTAGCCCCAGCTGTCCTGGAACTAACTCTGTAGACCAGGCTGGCCTTGAACTCACAAAGATCCGCCTGCCTCTGCCTCCCAAGTGCTAGGATTAAAGGCATGCGCCACTGCAGTACTTTTTTTTTTAATTTTTATTTATTTCTGTATGTGTATGAATGTACTGTCTGCACGTAGGTTTGTGCACCCGTGTCGTGTAATGCCACGGAGGTCAAAAGAGGGTATCGGAGTCCCCTGGAACTGGAGTTCTCCTGGAATTGGAGTTTTGGATGGTTCTCGGCCGCCATGTGGGTGCTGGGGGTTGAACCCCGGTCCTCTGCAAGAGCAGTCGGCGCTCTTAACTGCTAGGCCATCTCTCCAGCCCCCCTTGTTGGTACTTTTACAGGGTGGATTGAGGCATTTCCCACCTCCAGAGAAACAGTAGATGTGGTGGCCCAGACTCTCCTGGAGCACATCATCCCCCAATTTTGGCTACCACAAACCATTCAAACAGACAACAGGCCAGCCTTCACCTCCTAAGTGGTCAAACTCATGTCTGAGGCTCTCAGCATCTCCTGGAAGCTACACATCCCCTACTGTCTGCAGTCTTCAGAAAAGGTGGAGAGAGCCGACGGTCCCATCAAACAACAGCTCAGCAAGCTCTCTCTTGAGCTCATGCTGTCTTGGCCTTCCCTCCTCCCCATCGCCCTCACACATCTTTGAGCCACCCCACGCTCTCCTGCAGGCCGCAGCCCTTTTGAGCTTCTGTACTGAAGGTGGTTTCTCCTTAACCACCACCTCCCGGTTCAGGCTCCCCTACTGTCCAGCTATCTACCCTACTTCTCTCTCCTGCGTTCCCTCCTCCGCTCGCAGGCCAAGAGCTATCTCCCTGCCCCACACACACACCAGTGGGCCCCCGCTACTGCCGACCTCCCTCCCCTCTCTCCTGGGGACCAGGTACTTCTCAAGCAGTTATCTCCTAAATCTCTGGAGCCTCGGTGGATAGGACCTCACACTGTGATCCTCACTAGTCCATCGTCTGCCAAGCTCTTGGGACACCAGTGCTGGTACCATCTTTCCAGGCTCAAGAGGGTGCCCACCCAGGATGGACGGTCTGTCCAGCAACTGGGACCCACCACCCTCAGATTTTCCAGAAACCCTGAGGGACAGGTATGAATGGGCAGGTCTAAGCACTTTCATGTTATATACCTGTACCTTTGCCTCTTTTCTTTTCTGGATCATAGTCTTTCTCTGTTGTCCCTGCTACCGCAGGCACCATATGGCATGGCTGCCTTATCAAGTTGCTGTTTTGATCTTAGTTGGCACCACTGCTCCTCAAACCAGCAAGACCAATACTTAGGGACACCCTGTGCCTGTCTACCAGAACCACTGTACTGTTGGTGCTAGTATGTGTCAGAAACATGGGTTGACAAGGCTGTCAAACACCCACAGTGAGATCCTAGGTCAAGCCGCCTGTCACCGAACAGCAAGTACCAAACAATGTGACTATGGCCCCATTTCTATTCATTTGACAAGGAACCCTAGATCTTCGGAAAATGGCTGGGAACTTATGGTAAGCTTCGCTCATGACCAAAACAGATAAAGCTTGCCACACACAGTGGGTAAAAGAAAACCTGGGATACCCCTGGAACTCCTGCAAGAGACATGTCATGAGAACCAACAGGTGTAAGGGGAAAAACACTGTAGATATATTTTGTCATAATCCTTCCAGTCGATGGGTGGTCAGCTCCTTTGGGTGATTTTTACTTCCACATTTTACAACCCTCAGAGAAAAGTTGGCACCTGAGAGTAATAGGTGGAGTATACACATCACCCACGGCCTCTTACCCAGGCCAAAAGATTTACATCTAGCGTGCCTACCTCCTGTCCCCAATCTCCCCTGCCCCAAATTTGGCCAACCTCTCCAAAACCGTAGTACAACAGGAAGCAGCCCTCCAGGCTAGCCTGGAGGACCTCTCCCATCCCCAACCCAAACCGGGGGACAAACCCTTTTCTTGGGTGACTCTGCTCAACCTCACCAAGGCAGGCATACAATCTCACCAATTGCTTCCTCTGCGCTGCTCTAGCCCGCCCTCCTCTGGTCGAAGTCCCTTTGCCTAATCCATATCCCACTAACTCCACTACCACACTGACCCTGCCAGCCCCCATACAAGATGTTCCCCTCTTGAGGGAAATTCCAAACGGCAACTTCTCCTTCTGGTGCAATGGCACCCTAACAAAACCCCTCCCTACAAACTATACTTCTGCTGAAAGCCTCCCAGTCATGCTAGTTCCCCATCTGAAGCTATACAGTAAGACCAAGGTGGCCTCGCTCTCTCCAGATGCCCCAGTGCGCAGGTGCAGGGCAGTCCCCATCAGGGCAAAGGCATCCATCACCCGGGTGGTCTCAGGAGCCCAGGTGGTGATGCAGAACCAGACAGTATTGGACCACCTCACTGGCCTTTGCATGTACCTTGGAGAAGAATGCTGCTGTCACATCAATGAGTCAGAACTGGTAGAAACAAGTGACAGAAAAAAGCTCCCAGAGGAGCTCGAGCAATACAACTGGAACACCTCCTCTTTTTATTCCTTTTGGCAATCTCTGATCTTTACCTGGCTAATCCCATTCCTAGGGCTGGTAATAATCATTTGCACCTTGTCTCCGTTTCACCCAGGAGCGCATCCTGGAAGTCTCCAGAGTGCCTATGCACCAAATGCTCCTACACCTCTGTCCCCATAGCCTCGCCTACTCCTGACTCCTCATAACTCCTCAATGCCGGGACTCAGCTGGATGAGTTAGGTCAGAAGGCCCAGGACAAAAGACAAGATGGAGCCGGTCAGAAGGTCCCTGTCCTTCTCTTCTGACTAGGAGCCCACACTAGCAAAAGCCCTCAAAAGGAGCTGGATAGCCGGGCGTCGTGGCACATGCCTTTAATCCTAGCACTTGGGAGGCAGAGGCAGGTGGATGTTTGTGAGTTCAAGGCCAGCCTGGTCTACAGAGTGAATTCCAGGACAGCTGGGGCTACAGGGAGACCCTGTCTCGAAAAGACCAAAAAATTCACGAACTCTCATCCAGTAAAAAAAAAAAACAAACAAACAAAAAAAACCCAACTGTTTCTTATTAAAATTCTTATCATTATAGGTTTTCTCTATACTTATATAGGTTTCATACTATATATACTACTGTACTATACAATATATTGTCTTATTATACTTGTTAAGTTCTCACATTTTTTCATAAATTTTTATTGACATTTTTGTTTTTCTTTTTTTAAAGTTTCACCCTGTATCTTTTTTTCATTTTTTTTATGATGCTTTGTGTTTCATTACATCATTTTCCAATTCAGTTCACGGCATATTTCCCTTTCCCTTCTTCCCCCCCCCCCACCCCATCCCAGTCATGCATTCTGCCATAACTGTCCTGCCTCTTCTTCTTCTCCGTTTTTTTTTCATTTTTTAGCAATAAGTGATAAACTTTATGAGTACGCTTCCTTCATGTAAAACCATGGCACGCGTTGTGCCACCCCCCACAGCTCATGGGTCCCACCTCCAGCGGGGGCGCTTGTTGCTGTCAATCAAGTTGATCAATGATGTCCAGACTATATTGCTGTAGTTTCACCGTTCACTCACCAATCGCAGCCCTTACATTCTACCACGCCCCCCTTCCCAGATTGTTCCCTAGGCTTAGAAAAGGGGTGCGGTGGATGAGAAGAAAACCGTCTACTTTCTCTGGAGCTGTTGTCTGGACTCTGGTCAATTCTGGCTGTTTCATACAGAACATCTCAATCCATCTTAATCACTCTTTATATACCCCTCTCAATTGGCTCCTCCCACAGCCCCCACTGGAATTCATACATTCTGTCATTTGTGTTAAGGCCTATTGTGCCAATAATCTTCCCTGCATTTCTCAGTCCAAGTTCATCCACTGAGTCTAATCAGCCTATCTGGAATCCCTCATTTAAGAAAATCAGTTCTTCACCCAACATAATCAGCTGCCAATGTTTTCTTCACCTATGATTGGGTCTGCTAGCTTCCCAGTTCCATGCTGGGTTTTTGCTGGTTGAGCTTACATGGATCTTGTGCATGCTGACACCATTGCTGGAGGTCATATGACGGTTCCCAGAGCTTATGGGATTTTATTTCCATATGGACTTGCACACCTCCTTGGCTCTTAAAATCTTCCAGCCCCCTCTTCCACATGGTCCTGAACCCTGGATGAGTGAAGCTGAATATAGGAGACTCGTTCATGGACCACACTTGCAGACTCCTAATCTCCACGGTTTGGCCATTTATGACCTTAGATTCCCAGTCCCCTGTTAATGAGGGAACTTCTTTTGATGAAAGTAAGAGATTAATTAGTGTTCGCTTGGCCCCTTCAAAAATCTGAAAGCCTTTCCTTTGGAATTATCATCAGGAAGAATAGGACCTCTGTCTCCAGACTCAGAGATGATAGTGCCCTGACTTCAATCATTGTCAATTAGGAAGCATATCTGCCTATTCAGTGTGCACAGTGAACCAACTTTATGATTTGCACTTCTCTAGCTATGTTCAAGTCCTACTGGTCCCCACTCTGCTCCAAGTTGATTCAGGTCACATTGGACCCTCTTTGCTATTGTAATAATAGATCAATGATTAAAACCTGCCCTTAAATATCAGTATTCCACTTTGGTTTTGGCAGTTCAAGAGTTAGGAAACTTCAACTGGGGAGCGAGTAGGGAGGATTATAAAGAAGGAGTGAGAGGAGATAGATAATACTTAGATGGTGTAAAAACCGGAGAAAAGGTATTAGTTCAGAAGTCCTACTGACATGGGCTGTAGAGATGGCTCAGCAGTTAAGAGCACTGACTGCTCTTACAGGACCCGGGTTCAATTCCCAGCACCCACTGGCGGCTAAAACTTTGGACACAGGACTTGGAGCAATGGAGCTGAGACTGACCTGGAAGCCACCCCCAAAGACTAGCTCTCATAGTATCAGAGGATACTATAGAAGCTGCCAACGGACAAAACCAATCAATAGTGCTAACCCAGCTGTAAAGCCTAAAAAAACAACAGTGATGGCCCAGCAAATTATTTGTGCAGTATGCCACTTTATTTGGGGGATGATCAACAGCTATTAATTGAAATTAAGGCTTGCTCAATGTGAGGGAACTCATGTGTGGTCTTGCAAACATAGCCAAATGCACATGGCTGGAGATAGAGATCTGAGAGAAAAACCTACTTTTGCCACATCTAGCTAGAACCTAATCATAATTCTAACTTTACTCTAAATATTGCATCCTCCTATATTTAACAGACAAGTGTACCTTTTATCTCTCTCAAAGAAGCTTCTTTTTGCAAGAGATGGACACCATTCAGAGTTCCCCAAACTGGTCAAACAGAGAAAAGTGTCTATGAAACACTTAATCCTAAGAGACACATTTTCAATGCAACTTCCACGCATAGGATGAATGCATCCTTCCTCTCCCAAGAAGTTTCCTTATGCAGAAGATGGTGATTAACACAGAAAAACACAATTGCCAATGTGCAGACAACAAGAGGCCACAGAGTGCTTTCCTGAATAGGACGTTCTATTTCAAACCTCTACCTCTCAAGGTATATATATAAAATCCAATATATATATTATCCAATATATTATCCATTGTGTGTGGGGCAGTACGGGAGGTGTTAATAAGGAAGGGATCTAAATATCATCAAACGAATTCATGAAAATTTCAAAATTCAATCAAAAAAAAATCTAAAAAAAGAGAGGAAGACAAAACAGCAACTTAAAATATAAAGCCATAACCAAAAAAAAAAAAAAAAAAACAAACAACAAAAACCAGCCGGGCATGGTAGCGCACGCCTTTAGTCCAGCACTTGGGAGGCAGGGCAGGCAGATCTGTTGAGTTCAAGGCCAGCCTGGTCTACGAGTGAGTTCCAGGACAGCTGGGCTACAGGGAGACCCTGTCTCAAAGACCAAAAAAAAAAAAAAAAAAAAAAAAAAAACAATAAAGCCATAAAATAAACAGGTCTTCATTTATTACCCTTAAGGGATAATATTCTAAAATAGCCTTCCTGTATATGTAGTCTGAGAAGACTACCTATATACGAATCACCCAAGAAAACTGATTAAAGGCCCTTCCTTTCAACAATTATGGAGTGAATACATCAATATGACACAGCATCCTACTAATAGGTACAATTTTATGGGTTTTTAATTATACTTTTTATTTTAAAAGAATGCAATGTATGTAGCTGGGTTTTACCTCAAATAAAGCAGACAAAACCTCCAGCAGTAAGACTTAGGAATCTGAATTTCAAAGGGTTCCCTGGGACAATGTGATCTGTTTGCATCTGAGAATCAGGAATGCAAACGGTCAAGCATAAAAATGCAGCTGAATATAGTCTTTCAAAGAAAGCAGTTAGAACATAACATATATTTTCTGTATTTTAATATGTGAGACAAGATAGCATAAAAATTGGGGGTAAGGTGAGATGCAGAGGGAGCAAGTTCAGAATTCTGTGAGTTTGAAGTAAGATAGAGTCTAGAAGCTGGGTGTGGTGGAGGCATGCCTTAATCCCAGCACTGGAGGCAGAGGCAGGCAGATCTCTGTGTTCAGGGCCACCCTGAGTCTACATAGCAAGTTCCAGGCCACTGGGGCTACAGGGGGACCCTGTCTCAAAAAATATGGGAGGAGAGAGAAAGACAGAGAGAGACAGAGAGAGACAAGAGTCTAGAAAGTCTAGCCCAGTGCTGGGCAGATGAGATGGCTCAGCAGTTAAAGTGCTTGCCTACAAGCATGAGGAGCTATTTAGATCCCTAGAACCCTGACACAAATGTCAGGTGAGAGTGGCAGCTCACTTGCAGTTCCAGCCTCTGAAGGTGGAAGGTGGAGCTAGGGTATTCCAAGAACAAGCTAGCTAGCTGGTGAGATGGCACACAGTAAAGAGCACTGGCTTTCTTGAGAGAACCCAGGTTTGCCGGCATGGAGGTCAAAAGAGGGTGTCAGATTCCCCTGGAACTGGAGTTCTCCTGGAATTGGAGTTTCGGACAGTTCTTGGCCGCCTTGTGGGTGCTGGGGATCGAACCCGGGTCCTCTGCAAGAGCAGTCGGCGCTCTTAACCACTAGGCCATCTCTCCAGCCCTTATTTCTTTTTCTTTAAGACAGAGACTCACTGTGTAACGCTGACTGTACTGGAACTCCCTTTGTAGTCCAGGCTGATTTCAAACTTGTGGCAATCCTCCTGCTTCTGCTTCCCACATACTGGTATTATAGATATCGTGACTTTCTTCTGAGCAGACTGGCCCTGGCCATCAGGCATCAGACATCAGGATGCCTCCAGAGATGGTGCTACTGATCGAGAGGTGGAGCTATGGATCCAGCAACCCCTCCCAGCCAGC
Organism: Rhizomys pruinosus; assembly: GCA_009823505.1. Classification (NCBI taxonomy): domain Eukaryota; kingdom Metazoa; phylum Chordata; class Mammalia; order Rodentia; family Spalacidae; genus Rhizomys; species Rhizomys pruinosus. The sequence continues at coordinate 1,663,748 of VZQC01003175.1, read as the reverse complement.
CACCCAGTTCACCTAGGCGGGGAGAGGCTAAGGGCTCATATGTTAGAGTGCTACTGGTCGGCTCTCTCACCTGCCAGCCCCATGTGCTACAAAGCCTGGGGGGTCCTGGCCTGGAATAAATATGGGAAGGGGTGCCCAAAAGGACCCTGTAAGTGATGATTTCCCCCATTTGCTCTGTAGGAAAACCCATTATACTCACTAGACTATTTCTTGGTTCATCTTCAGGTACATAGGGTAGGGAAGGAGGTGGTGCACTGAGATAGCCACCACATTTGAGTGAACACATGCACTGAGATAGCCACCACGTTTGAGTGAATACATGCAGTGCTCTCCCAGGAAGGAAAGTGTTCTGTGACAGATGTATGCCCATCCACCTGGCTCTATGAGATTTTTTTATATTTACATATGTTTTTATCTATAGATCTCAAGTTATCAACTTGAGGGTTTTGTTTAATCACTGGTGATCCAAGTATTGCCTGTATCAGTCAGAGCCTTTGTCCCCAGGCTGCACATCTCACCCCTGCCTTTGTCATCAACCCTGAAAAACAAAGCTCTGGAGCCACACATTCCCTAAAGCTTGTGACTTCAACCTTGCATGAATTCTCTGCCTGTTACTGGAACTCGGGATTTCTTTTACTTTCTTAAAAATTCATCCATTCATTTGTTTCCTTTCTTCTCTTTGTTTGTTTTGGAGACAGGGTCTTAAGGCTGGCTTTGAACTATGTAGCTGAAGATGGCATTGAACTTTTTGATCCTCTCGCCTCCCAAGTACTGGAATCACAGGCGCAGGCTACCATGCCTGGTTTATGCAGTGCTGGGGATTGAACCCAGAGGTGTGATGCTTGGAAGGCAAGGACTCCATCAACTATGTCACATCTCAAGCCTCAATTTTTAAATTTACAGTTTTATTTTATATTTTAGCTTGAACTCCTGGTATTGAGCAGTGGAGTCTTTTAAAAAGTGTTTTCTTTTTAAGAGCGCCGACCGCTCTTGAAGAGGACCTGGGTTCGATCCCTAGCACCCACATGGCGGCCAAGAACCGTCTGAAATTTCAATTCCAGGAGAACTCCAGCTCCAGGGGAATCCGAGACCCTCTTCTGACCTCTGCAACATTGCACGACACAGGTGCACAAACTTGCATGCAGACAGTACATTCATACACATACAGAAATAAATAATGAAAAAAAAATTTTTTAAGTGGTTTCTGACAACTTGCCTGAAAAGAGTACTATAAACCTAGCAGAGGAAAAGAGCAGGAAATGCTTCCCATCTTGGCCGGAAACAGCCATGAAGCTCAAAGACAGCACAGACCACACATATCAACAGTGCGAGATGGTTAACAGAGTTGAAAAGGAATGAACTTGGTTGTAGACACACACCAGTCACCTCTGGAGTGCCCCAGAAATATTTGGTAGGGGAGTTCACAAATGTCAGAGGATCCTATGTCACCAACTAGGAACAAGAGCCGTGAAGCTAGAGTGCTTCCAGTCGCAACGGCTGCCAGGCATGTCCACAGATGCCTAGGGAGTCTCAAACAACACAAGTAACTCAGAAATTCAAACAGCAAATATAGAGCCAAAATATGACATTTCTTTGTGGACCAGGACAATGGCTTTTTAATCTCTGTAAACTCAACTTGAAAGTAGGACCTGAATAAATTTGTATTGCTGGCGTGAATTATCATGGCTCTCTTGATGCTGTTATTGTTCAACTTTAGTGGTTAAAAGACACATTGTGATCCCTAAAGTCACTTAACCTACAAAATAATACAGGTATAATGAACAATTCTCTCAATAAACAGACCATTTATGAGCTATAGTAAAATTATAGTCATAACTTCCAGTTTATTCCTGAGTGTCTGCTAATAAAAAGCTACTATGGAAATATTAGCAAAAAGAGTAAGGATTCAGTGAAGCTGGTGAGTAATTATGTGTTTTGATTGTGTGAAATACTAGCTGAAAATATAGCGGTGATTAAAACATCAGGACTAGACAGCATCTGCTACGTAGGGAAGCTAAATTAAACACCAAGGATTAAAACTCATTAAAGGAAAAATTATGGCTTCACAGTGAAACTGGTTTTAGCTCTTCCACAGAATCTCATCCAGTAAAAAACAAAAAAAAACAAACAAAAAAAATCCAACTGTTTCTTATTAAAATTCTTATCATTATAGGTTTCTCTATACTTATATAGGTTTCATATATATATATACATATGTATATAACAAATATATGTGTATATATATACTTGTTAAGTTCTCAAATTTTTGCATAAATTTTTATTGAATTTTTGTATATTTCATTTTTTTAAAGTTTCAACTGTATCTTTTTTTTCATTTTTTTTATTGATGCTTTGTGTATTTCATACATCATTTTCCAATTCAGTTCAGGCATATTTCCCCTTCCCTTCCCTCCCTTCCCCCCACCCCACCCCATCCCAGATCATGCATTCTGCCATAACTGTCCTGCATCTTTCTCTCAGTTTTTTTTTCATTTTTTAGCAATAAGTGATAATTTATGAGTACAAGCTTCCTTCATGTAAAACCAATTGGCAAGCAGTTGTGCCCAAACCCACACAGCTCATGGGTCCCACCATCCAGCAGGGGGCGCTTGTATGTTCAATCAAGTTGATCAAATGAGTGTCCAGACTATATTGCTGTAGTTTCACCGTTCACCCCAATCGCAGCCCTTACATTCTACCACGCCCCCTCTTCCACAGATTGTTCCCTAGGCTTAGAAAAGGGGTGCAGGTGGATGAGAAGAAAAACAGTCTACTTTCTCTGGAGCTGTTGTCTTGGACTCTGGTCAATTCTGGCTGTTTCATACAGAACATCTCAATCCATCTTAATCACCTTTATATATACCCCTCTCAATTGGCTCCTCCCACAGCCCCCACTGGAATTCATACATTCTGTCATTTGTGTTAAGGCCTATTGTGCCAAATTAATCTTCCCTGCATTTCTCAGTCCAAGTTCATCCACTGAGTGCTAATCAGCCTATCTGGAATCCCTCATTTTAAGAAAATCAGTTCTTCACCCAACAGTAATCAGCTGCCAATGTTTCTTCACCTATGATTGGGTTCTGCTAGCTTCCCCAGTTCCATGCTGGGTTTTTGCCTGGTTGAGCTTACATGGATCTCGTGCATGCTGACACCATTGCTGGAGGTTCATATGAGCAGGGTTCCAAGAGCTTATGGGATTTTATTTCCATATGGACTTGCACCACCTCCTTGGCTCTTAAAATCTTCCAGCCCCCTCTTCCACAATGGTCCCTGAACCCTGGATGAGTGAAGCTGAATATAGGAGACTCGTTCATGGACCCACACTTTGCAGACTCCTAATCTCCACGGTTTGGCCATTTATGACCTTAAGTTCCCAGTCCCCTGTTGAATGAGGGAACTTCTTTGATGAAAGTTAAGAGATTAATTAGTGTTCGCTTGGCCCCTTCAAAAATCTGAAAGCCGTTCCTTTGGAATTATCATCAGGAAGAATAGGACCTCTGTCTCCAGACTCAGAGATGATAGTGCCCTGACTTCAATCATTGTCAATTAGGAAGCATATCTGCCTATTCAGTGTGCACAGTGAACCAACTTTATGATTTGCACTTCTCTAGCTATGTTCAAGTCCTACTGGTCCCCACTCTGCTCCAAGTTGATTCAGGTCACATTGGACCCTCTTTGCTATTGTAATAATAGATCAATGATTAAAACCTGCCCTTAAATATCAGTATTCCACTTTGGTTTTGGCAGTTCAAGAGTTAGGAAACTTCAACTGGGGAGCGAGTAGGGAGGATTATAAAGAAGGAGTGAGAGGAGATAGATAATACTTAGATGGTGTAAAAACCGGAGAAAAGGTATTAGTTCAAAGTCCTACTGAATGGGCTGTAGAGATGGCTCAGCAGTTAAGAGCACTGACTGCTCTTACAGAGGACCCGGGTTCAATTCCCAGCACCCACATGGCGGCTAAAACTTTGGACACAGGACTTGGAGCAATTGAGCTGGAACTGACCTGGAAGCCACCTCCCCAAAGACTAGCTCTCATAGTATCAGAGGATACTATAGAAGCTGCCAACGGACAAAACCAATCAATAGTGCTAACCCAGCTGTAAAGCCTAATAAACAACAGTGACTGGCCCAGCAACTATCTATTTGTGCAGTAGTGCCACTTTTATTTTGGGGGTAATCAACAGCTATCTAATTGAAATTAAGGCTTGCCCAATGAGAGGGAACTCATGCGTGGTCTTGCAAACATAGCCAAATGCACATGGCTGGAGATATAGATCTGAGAGAAAAACCTACTTTTGCCACATCTCTAGACCAACATAATTTCTAACTTTACTCTAAATATGCATCCTCATATTTACAGACAAGTGTACCTTTTATCTCTCATCAAAGAAGCTTCTTTTTGCAAGAGATGGACACCATTTCAGAGTTCCAGAACTGGTCAAACAGAGAATAAGTGTCTATGAAACACTTAATCCTAAGAGACACATTTTCAATGCAACTTCCACGCATAGGATGAATGCATCCTTCACTCTCACCAGAGAAGTTTCCTTATGCAGAAGATGGTGATTAACACAGAAATACACAATTGCCAATGTGCAGACAACAAGAGGCCACAGAGTGCTTATCCCTGAATAGGACGTCTATTTCAAACCTCTACCTCTCAAGGTATATATATAAAATCCAATATATATATTATCCAATATATTATCCATTGTGTGTGGGGCAGTACGGGAGGTGTTAATAAGGGAAGGGATCTAAATATCATCAAACTATATTCATGAAAATTTCAAAAATTCAATCTAAAAAAAAATCTACAAAAAAAGAGTTAGGAAACAAAACAGCACTTACAAATAAAGCCATAACAAAAAAAATAATAAAAAAAAAAAAAAAACAAATAAAGCCATAAAATAAACAGGTCTTCATTTATTACCCTTAAGGGATAATATTCTAAAATAGCCTTCCTGTATATGTAGTCTGAGAAGACTACCTATATACGAATCACCCAAGAAAACTGATTAAAGGCCCTTCCTTTCAACAATTATGGAGTGAATACATCAATATGACACAGCATCCTACTAATATGTACAATTTTATGGGTTTTTAATTATACTTTTTATTTTAAGAAGAATGCAATGTATGTAGCTGGGTTTTACCTCAAATAAAGCAGACAAAACCTTCCAGCAGTAAGACTTAGGAATCTGAATTTCAAAGGGTTCCCTGGGACAATGTGATCTGTTTGCATCTGAGAATCAGGAATGCAAACGGTCAAGCATAAAAATGCAGCTGAATATAGTCTTTCAAAGAAAGCAGTTAGAACATAACATATATTTTCTGTATTTTAATATGTGAGACAAGATAGCATAAAAATTGGGGGTAAGGTGAGATGCAGAGGGAGCAAGTTCAGAATTCTGTGAGTTTGAAGTAAGATAGAGTCTAGAAGCTGGGTGTGGTGGAGCATGCCTTTAATCCCAGCACTTGGGAGGCAGAGGCAGGCAGATCTCTGTGTTCAGGGCCACCCTAGTCTACATAGCAAGTTCCAGGCCAACTGGGGCTACAGGGAGACCCTGTCTCAAAAAATATGGGAGGAGAGAGAAAGACAGAGAGAGACAGAGAGAGACAGAGAGTCTAGAAAGTCTAGCCCAGTGCTGGGCAGATGAGATGGCTCAGCAGTTAAAGTGCTTGCCTACAAGCATGAGGAGCTATTTAGATCCCTAGAACCCTGACACAAATGTCAGGTGAGAGTGGCAGCTCACTTGCAGTTCCAGCCTCTGAAGGTGGAAGGTGGAGCTAGGGTATTCCAAGAACAAGCTAGCTAGCTGGTGAGATGGCACAGCAGTAAAGAGCACTGGCTGTTCTTGAAGAGAACCCAGGTTTTGCCGGGCATGGTGGCACATGCCTTTAATCCTAGCACTTGGGAGGCAGAGACAGGCGGATCTTTGTGAGTTCAAGGCCAGCCTGGTCTACAGAGTGAGTTCCAGGACAGCTGGGGCTACAGGGAGACCCTGTCTCGAAAAAGGCCAAAAAAAAAAAAAAAGAGAACCCAGGTTTGGTTCCCAGCACCTACATGGTAGCTAATAACCCATATACTGCAGTACCAGGGCATCCTAAGCCCTCTTCTGATCTCTGTGGGCATTGTACACACATGTGCATTTACAGACATGCAGGCAAAACACTCATACACATCGAGTAAATAATAAATTAAAAATTTTTTAAAGAATAAGGTAAAAAGTGATATTTCAGTCTTTTTAGTGCCTTGTAGTGGGAAACCTTGTGTTTTCTACCCTTGAGTCAGGATTGTGAAAGGGTTTGCTTGTGACCTCAGGCTTTAAGGTCTACCAATACAGTATCCTCTCTTTTGTGTTCCTGAGCTTTCACAAAGAGGCCACATTTTTTTGAGACAGTAGCTAGATGGAGAGACACTAGAGGTGGATGTACTACACTGAGGACGAGCCACACTGGGATGCTTCAAGTCCCACATGTCCAGCAGCATCCCCAGTCTCCTTAAGGTCCTGTAGAATGTCCTTCAGGAAACTGCACTGAAAGTAGAAGTCATCTTCCTCTTGAAATTGTAATTTTTTTTTTTGAGACAGGGTTTCCCTATAGCCCCAGCTGGCCTGGAGCTCACTCTATAGACCAGGATGTTCTTGAACTCAAAGAGATCTGCCTACCTCTGCCTCCCAAGTGCTGGGATTAAAGGTATGTGCCACTCTGCCTGACTTAAAGGCAGTTCTTAGCCACTATGTGGGTGCTGTGAATCAAACCCAGGTCCTCTGCAAGAGCAGTCAGTGTTCTTAACCACTGATACATCTCTCCAGCCCCAATTTTCTTTTTTCAAAAATATTTTATTACTTTTATTTTATGTGTATGAGTTTATAGCTTGCATGTTGTCAGTGCATCCATGTTGTGCTATACCTGCAGAGTCAGAAGAAGGTGTGTAATTCTCCTGGAACTGCAGTTGCAGATGGCTTTTAGCTGACATGTGGGTGCTGGGAATTGAACCCCGATCCTCTGTCAGTGCTCTTAACTGCTGAGCTATCTCTTTAGCCCCAAAATGTAATTATCTTTTGAACATTACTACTATGTTTATCCTTCCCCATGATCATGTAGTAGGTACCGCCCACGTGCCAAGTTCAGATCACTCTGGTTGAGAAAAAATATTTCAACAGCCCATTTGCAATTCTGAGGGAAGATATCTCTGTCAATAAAGTACCTGATGCACAAGCATGAGGACCTGAGGTCAGATCCCCAGCACCCAGGTAAAAAGCTAGGTGTTTGAGGGGAAAGGAGCAGAGACACATCCTTAGAGCCCATTTAGCCAGCCGACCTTCCCTTATCAATGAGCCCCAGGTTCAGTGAGGAACTCTGTCTCAAAAAATAAACAGAAAGTAACTGATGAAGACATCTGATGTCAATCAATTTCTCTCTCTCTCTCTCTCTCTCTCTCTCTCTCTCTCTCTCACAGACACACACACACATACACACGCATGCGCGCGCGCGCGCGCGCACACACACACACACACAAGACTTTGGTAGGTCCCTATCCTATCTTTCTAGGACAGATTTTGAGCTCTGAGTGGTTCATTGAGCTGTGTATCTAGACACCATTAATATCCGTAGTCTTCCAAATCTGTGTTATTGCTACTCTCAGCTTTTCTGATCCAAACAGTTCCCTCTAACTAAATTCCCTTTTCTTTCTTTGATGCTGTGCTCAATCATTGGTTGGCTTCATCTTTCTGCATGTTAATCTGTTTATTGGCTCGGTCTTCTCTATCTGTAACCATAGATGATTAAAAAAAAAATCAAGCCAATTCCCTCACCTGCACCCACCCTCAATTTTCATCCAACTTTCTTCACCTCATTGAAACCCCCCCACAATAGTTTAAAGTATTCATTTCTGCCAGGCATGGCAGCACACACCTTTAATCCAAGTATATCTCTGTGAATTCAAGGTCAGCATGGTCAACATAGTGATTTCCAGGCTAGCTGGGGCTACAGGAAGATCCTACCTCAAAAAGACAAAAAAAAAAATGTTTATTTCCTAACCAGCCCTTCATCTACTCCATGCATTTTGGCTTCTAATTCTATAAATACACCTCCTCTGCAAAGCCACCCAAGCATATAACACTGAAAAAAAAATCACAAAACACCTGAAATGTCTATTCTTCTGTGGGAAATGTGGAAGAACATTTTGTAAATTGTTCCTATAGCTTTCTGGCTTCATCAGTGTCCTCTGGAGCTTTCTTCCTTTCTCCTGCACATCTCACTTACCCTGAAGCCTGTAACTAACAGAACTGCTCAGAGCTGCTGTCTTGGCATCACAAAGCCTCTAAATGTGATTTGTTTGGAAGCACCAATGATCAATACATGGAGATAGTCCATCCAATTCCTCACCACCGTATGATGCCCCATCTTGTTCTCCAACCTGGAAAGTTGCTCCTTCCCCTCACCCAGTACAAACTTCTGCTCATATTTATAGTTAATTCATTTTGAAAATTTTTATTTTTTATTTTATGTGCATGAGTATATTGGCTATATGACTGTAAGTGCACCCATGTCATGCAGTGTCCAAGAAGGTCAGAAGAGAGTGTCAGATATCCTGGAACTGGAGTTATGGATGGTTGTTAGTCACCATGTGGGTGCTGGGAATCTAACCCAGGTCCTCTTCAAGAGTTGTCAGTCCTCTCACTGGTTCGGTATGTGGCACTACTTCTCCCATAACCATGTGTCATGATCTGGAAGTCAAGGGGGTAAAGACAGAAATGTTACTCATTAGCAAAGTTATTGCTTCCTGTTCTCAAAACGTACATTCTTCTAGTCTAGAAGTCATAGTTCCAGAAGGAGGAATATTTTTGTAAAGATGTGGCACACACTTTTAATCCTAGCACTTGGGAGGCAGAGGCAGGTGGATCTTTGTGAGTTCAAGGCCAGCCTAGTCTAGAGTGAGTTCCAGGACAGCTGGGGCTACAAGGCGACCCTGTATCAAAAAAAAAAAAAAAAAAAAAGATGTAATGTTAGAACCTAGCCTCTGTTCAAGCCATAATATCTGCAATAAGCTCCTCTTGCCCTTTCATAGACACTGACAGACATCCCTCCTTAGACCTCATCTTTGAGTCCCTAGCTATCAGACAATATCTGTTCCAGGATTTCTCACCTGGGAAGTGAGTTTACATGAAAGCCACACATCCTGTTTCCCACTCCCTTCCTGATTGTGACTGCAAGTTTTTGCTGTGAAACTTCCCTATCCTCAGAAAATTCTAAGAATAGAACCCTCTCCACATGGGCTCTGATTTCTCTCACCAGAGACCCCACCATGCTGCCTGTCTCTGATTCTAGGGCCTGCACTCTCCTCAGAGCCTTTGTCATGCTGTTGGCTCTTTGTCATGCTGTTGGCTCTTTGTCTATATGTCCATGGCATTAATAACACTTCTAGTAAGCTACTTCTCCTGAGTAACATGTCTCAGTGTGAGCCTGCTCCCATTCAAAATCTAACAGTTTCCACCAGGAGACTCAGCGATTCCAGTGAATAGGAATTCCCCACTTGGGAATCCTCATGGTTCTGAACCAACAGGCCAAAATAAAGGAGTTACTTCATTGGATGGCATGACTTGTCCTGACTACCAAGAGGAAATGGACTGCTGTTCCACAATCTGGGTAAGAGAGAACATCTGGGATAGAGATCTCCCTTTGAAACTAAGCTGACTTTCATGATTTGCTCAATTAATAGAATGAGAATTGACATTGCTTAAGTTCTGAAGCTCAATTATAAAGGCTACACAGTCCTTTGGATATCCACTTTTGGAATACAAATAATATGTGTCCTGGGCCACATGCAGTGCCACAGCTGACCAACATCCCCAGCCAAGGGCGCATGAGCATGAGCCTTGGCTACATGACGGGAACGATTAAACCTCATTAGTTTAGCCCAGACTTGGAGTTTGTCAGTGGAGCTCCTAGGCATTGTGAAGCAGAGTTAATCTGTCTTTCCTGGGCCCTGCCTAGGTTCCTCACCTACAGAATCCATGAGCAAAATAAATGGATATGTTAAGCCACAGTTGGGGCCATTTATTATGCAGCCATAGGAGCTGGAAGACACCATTCAGGAGTATACTTGGAGCAGCCTTTGAAAATTCCCATTCTTCTTCTTATAACATAAGAACAGGGTGATGTGAATTTTTATGTTCAGGATCATTCCTGCCAGGTACCTTGAAGTATTCCTGCCCTTCCCGTTTATCATGCACTCCCCCTTTACTACAGCAAGTTGTCTTATTTCAACCTGCTAAATCATCACAAGCGTGGTTAACACACAAGCCTATGCCACCAGTGTCCTAGACAGATAGGAGTGCAGAGGATGAGGGCACTGGGAGGCAAAATGAGAAATCAAGCTACAGTTCCATGTGCTGGTACAAAATGGCTCTCTACAGCAAGTGATGGAAAGCGGAGATCTGAGCAGATTCCCACTGCTATATTCAGAACGTTTGTCAGGTGCGCAATCTGTTCTTAAGTGCTCACAACCTCCAGGCCACGTTCTTTTGCTCAGATTCCAAGTGCAGAACTATTTCCTCAGTAGTTATCAACATCATTCACTCAGGCTGATGAGTCTGCAGGATGGTAGGCCTCGGAGGCAGGCCATGGGCATGAGAGAGAGAGCCACAGTTCTCCTGCCCGCCAGTCAGCACCAAGCCATAAATCATACCCCCTGCCTGGCTTGCTTATAATGAGAGCAACGGTTAGTGAGATATCTTTTTCTGTTTTACAGTCCCTCTGAAACTCCTCCAGGCTGCCCTTTGTCTCCCTCCCTTCATATATTTGGAGTGAAGGACTTTATGGTCGCTTCTTCAGGGGATACAGAGTTATAGATCTCTGGATTTATGTGTTTGCCAGGCCCCCTCCGGTCCCTGTACCATAAGGTGAATGCCAGGGCAGGGAGAATGATGTAGCATTCTAATAGATCTGGACCAGTTTCTGACAGCTTATTTTGACAAAAGCATAAAATTCAGTGATTGTTGCTCAGCTCAAAAACTGTAAGAAACACAGTGGTTAAAAAAAGAGGAAGTTTAAATGTGAGCCTCCCCATCTCCAAATTGATCATGAGTCAGGTGGATTATAGAAAAACACAGAAAGCTAAGCCAATGAATTTAATGACAATAGATGGTTTCGAAGCAGCAAGCTTTATCCAGGTGATGTGTAGCATTCTCTTTTCCCAATGGAAGGATTACTGATCATATAACCAGAGCACAATAGGGGGTCTGTTAGGGAAGTGGAAGCATGGTAGCTCACAAAAGAATGCTCAGAACAATCCTTTATTTGGCATTTACATCACTGTGTGTGTACTCCCCTTTCAAACTGAAGAGGCCTGTGTGCCAATAAGAGATGGCAGACATGACCACATCTGACTTTGACGGCTGTGTGATTAAAAAAATCACTCATTCTGCTTTGTTCTCTAGGGCTGTTTTCTTTCATGAGAAAGGCAGAGGAGAAGCCTATAGTCATATCATGACACTCTAAGAGCAGTTAAGGATGCATGTGTTGCAGAGAAGCCACTAGCTGACAGCATAGTCATGTGACTGAATGGCCCATAGTCATGTGACTGAATGGCCCTTTAACGCTGATCCTCTAGCTCCCATCAGACCATCAGCTAGATAATGGTTACAATCACTATCAGCAGCTTAACGACCATTAAAAGAAGGATCAAACTAGAACTGCCCAGCCAAGCTGCACCTGAACTCTTGTTCCACAGAAGCTATGAACAATAATAAACATGTCTTGTTTTAAGTGACTACTCTGGGAAGCAATGTATTTTCTAGCAGTAGATAACAAATGGAGGTGTATACAGTAAGACTAGCTTTGGCTTTGTGGGACAGAAACCCCCAAATGAAGAGAGGTGTTTATTCTCTTATATGAGAAATCTGCAGTCATAATTCTTGGCGTGCTGCTCCATGGTACCTGCAATTCGGGCTATGTCTCCTGTTGTACTGACATGCATAGAGGGCTCTCTTTTTGTGGTCCAATATGGCCATCATATCCCATTTCCAGTCAACAAGCAGGAAGAAAAGAGCAAGCGGGTACCACCCCCTTAAAGATGTTTCTCAGAAATTTCACATGTCACTTCTCTTTATATACCATTGCCCAAAACACATAAATATGGCCAAATCTAGCTATTGGCGGGAGGAAGTGAAAAGTTCAGTCTTCATTGTGTGCAGACTTCTATGCACAAAAGAGTCCAAACTTTAAGGAAAAAGAGAAATAAACATTAGAGTAGCAGAATTTCTGCAGGGTGCAAGTTTAATTGAATCTCAATGATAATTAGGAGTTTGCTTAGAAAATAGATCTTATAAAGGGGAAGATATTTATTAATTATACCAAATGTGTTATACAAGAGAGTTTTATTATAAATAGCCCTAAAGTCTTTGCATTGAATACACTGACAGGTAGAAGGTATTTTTGGCTCCCACAAATCAGAACTACTTGTATGACCAGTAGAACTAGGCAGAAGTGATATTGTGCTAGCTCAAGAGATATTCAGCATATGTTTATGGAACATATGTTGGAGGAACCTAGCTAGCAGGTAGATAGATAGTCTGTTATCCCTGGTATTAATCCTGCTCTCAGAAAGTCCAAACTGGGGGCTGGAGAGATGGCCTAATGGTTGAGTGCCGACTGCTCTTACAGAGGACCCGGGTTCGATCCCCAGCACCCACATGGCGACTGAGAACCATCTTTAACTCCAGTTCCAGGGGAATCCAATGCCCTCTTCTGATCTCCGTGGCATTGCATGACATGGGTGCACAAACCTACATGCAGACAGTACATTCATACACATAAAAAATAAATTAAAAAAATAAAAATAAATAAAGTTCAAACTGACCACAGGGAGAGAGCAAGGCCACAAAATGGAGTGGTGAAGCACTAAGCACTGAGCAATCTTCTCCAACTTCCTGGCTTACCCAAGACACCATCTAAATAAAACAGAATGAATGATCCTGGTAATGCCACTGCAGCAAAAGAACCACCCAGCCAAGCCCTGCCCAAGTTCTTGACCCACAGAATCATGAAGTAAGAAAGTGGTTACTTATTCAGTCACTAAGTTTTAGGTGATTGTTATTCTGAAAGGATATTCAGAACTAAAAGGAAAAGCCATTCTAGTCAGAGAGAGTAGTATGGGGAAAAATATTTAGTGGTACAAGACAATCGGTTGTGTGCAAAGGCCTCTGTACAGCTTGATATGCTGGAAAGTAAAACTTAATTGAAGACAGTGGCAGAGAATAAGTCATTGGGAAGCTGGATGTGGATGAGCTGACATGTGCCACTCCAATAAACATACATTTAAGAGCCTGACCTACCAAGAGCCATAGCAAAGGGGAGAAGGCTTATTGAGGCAAGATCTGATCACAGCAAGATTCAATGTGAACAGCAATGACTCCCTTAGCCTTTTTTTTTTCTTTTAATACATAGATCTGAGGACCAAGTTCCTCAGCATGGAGAACTGTTAAATACTCAGCACTTAAAAGAGGGAGAAGATTGCTGTTACTTTGTGGAATGATGGGTGAGTTTGTATCAGGTATTATAAGAAAGGACTTAGAGGTGTATGCAAGGAAGAAAGTCTCTCTTGCTACTTCCTTCTTCTTGGTGGCTAAATCTTCTGGAACTTGGCAGCTTGTTTTTCTGTTACAAGAAGGAGCTGAAAATAGGAACTAGGGAGAGAGTTAATGGTAATAAAATGACAAAGAAAACAACTTATTTAGGTTTATATTTCCTAGCCTGCATTCATATATTTCTATATTTAAGTATCATTGTTAGTGATACTTTCAGGGCTCATGCTAAACATCTCTTCCTTTATCCATACTAGGTTGCTTTTGCAGGTACACTGGCCCATGCATGTGCACATGGAGACTAGAGGTAGATACTAAGTCTCTTCCTCTATCTCTGTCTACCTTATCTTTTGAGACAGGGTCTCTCACTAAACCTAGAGCTTGATGCTTGATGGCTGGCCAGCAAATCTCCACCTGCTAGTTCTACAAGGTTTACAGATGCACAGCACCTTGCATGGCTTTACCATGGGCGCTGAGGATCCAAACTCAGGTCCTCATGCTTGCACAGCAAGAATTTGCCACTGAGCCATATTCATACCTCTTGTTTGAATTTTTCCTGAAAGATTAATTATACATCCATAATAATGAAAGTTTATAGTATGTTGAGCTGTAGGCAAAAAAAAATTAGCTTATTCAAATGAGGCATTTTCAAGACACAAGAGGTCTAAAGGGGTCTGTGAGATGGCTCATCTGGTAAAGGTGCTTACTGCCAAGCCTGATGACCTGGGTACAATTCCTGGAATCTACAAGATCCCAATCCTGCATAAAACACCTCTGCCATGAGTAAATAGATGTTAAAAAGGATTTTTGGAAAAAGTATACATGTAAACAGATATGGGCTGGTAACTTAATGCATCAGCATCATGAAGAATCCAGTCTTCTACCAAAACCAGGCAAAGATACAACTAAAAAGGAGAATTATAGATCCATCTCCCTAATGAACACAGATGCCACAATTCTAAACAGGATTCTGTCAAATTGCATACAGACCCACATCAAGAAGATCATCCATCATGACCAAGTTGGATTCATACCAGAGATGCAGGGATGGTTCAACATATGAAAATCAATAAACATCATCAAACACATAAATGGAATGAAAGACAAAAACCACACCATCATCTCAATTGATAGCGGTCAGCGCTCCGTAACTGCTAGGCCCATCTCTCCAGCCCCTTCATTTTTTTTTTTTTTTGTGTGTGTGTGTGTGTCGCGTGTGGTGTGTGTGTCGTGGGGTGTGTGTTGTTGTTGGGTGTGTTGTTGTGTTGTTTCAATATGTATCACTCCCAACTGCTTTGGACAAAAGCTCAAGGGCGGTGCACAAGAAAATACTTACAACTAGGTAATTGGCGCACATCCAAGATGAGGGATACCATTCATCGTTTGTTTTTCTGGGACTATGGTGTAGTTCACTCAGCATGATGTCATGTCCTTTTTTCTTTTTTTTTGGAATGAACCATGATGGTCATCTTTCTTTAACTGCTCAGAGAATCCATTGTAGTAGATTACCACATTTTCCTCTAGTCCACGTCTCAGTGGAGGGGCATTTGAGTTTTGGTTCCAGCTTCTTGCTATTGTGAAGAGAGCTGAAATAAACATGGCCTTGCAGTATACCTCTGCAGTGTGGGGTGAGTCTTGAGGGGTACATGCTAGGAGTGGTATGGCTGGGTTGGGTGGCAGAGTTCATTCCAAGTCCTCCAAGGGTTCACACTGCTTTCCATAGTGGGCTGCCAAGTTTACATTCCAACCAGCAGTTGGATGAGTGTCCCCCTTTCCCTCCACAACCTCTCCAAGACTTGGTATCATTTGTTTTCTATCCTAGCCAGTCTTATTGGAGTAAGATGATATCTTAAAGTGGTTTTGATTTGCATTTCCACTAATGATAGTGATGTTGAACACTTCTTAAGGTGTTTCTCAGCCATCTCTAAGTTCCTCACTTGTGAAGTCTCTGTTCAGCTATCTTTGCTCCATCTTATTGAGTGGGTCATTGGTTGTTTTCTTCTTTCTTTTTGTTTTTGAGTGTTTTATCTCATTCGGAATCAATGCTTTTGTCAGATGTACTTGGTGGGAAAATTTTCCCTCCCCACTGTGGGGTGTCTCTTCCACTTCCTTGATTGTTTCTTTTACTATGTACAGAACACTTTTTGAGTTTTATATGAGGTCCCATTTGTCAATTTGTTGACCTTATTTTGCACAGCTGCTTCTGATTTAGGAATGCTTTTCCTACACCTATGTTTGTAGTCTGCGGCCAACTTTTTCTTTTATCGCCTTCAAGATTTGGGTGGTGGTTCACGTGAGGTCTTTGATCAATCTGGAGTTGACTATTTTTTTTCTTTTTAGTTTTTACCCTTTTTCTTTTGGGTATTTTTGGAGACAGGGTCTCCCTTTTCATACCAGGTGTCCTGGAGCTTGCTCTGTAGACCAGGCTGGCCTGGAACCCACAGAGATCCACCTACCTCTGCCTCCTGAGTGCTGGGATTAAAGGCGTTGACTTTTGTACAGGTTGAGAGGTAGGGGTTTATTTCATTCTTCTACAAGTGGTGATCCAGTTTTGCCAACACCACTGCTGAAGAGATGCATCTTTTCTCCATTGTGCTCTTTGCCCCTTTTCAAATATGAGATGGCTGAAATTGTATGTCTCAAGTTTGGATTTGGTTTTTTCCATTGGCCAACAGGTCTGTCTGTTTTTGTCCAGTACCAGGCTGTTTTTTATGACTATAGCCCTGTAGAGTATAGTTTGAAGCTGGTATGGGAATCCCCCTGTGTATGCTTTTTCACTCAGGGGTGTTTGGGCTATTCAGGGTCTTTTGTTTTTCCAAATGAATTTAAAGGACTTTTTTTTTCCAAGCCTGTGAAGAAACTCTTGGGGATTTTGATTGGGATTGTTTAATCTATACAGCGAGTTTCAGTAGAATGGACATTTTTTACAATGTAATTTTCCCAATCCATGAGCATGGGAGGTTTTTCCATCTTCTGATGTCTTCTTCTCAATTCTTTCTTTAAAGGTTTTAAAATTTTTGTTGTAGAAATCTTTGGTGTCTTTGGTTAGGTTGTGTTCCTGGTATTTTAATTGTTTTTGAGGCTTTTGTGGTTGGAAGGTTCTCTAAATTTTTCTCCATTGCTTTTTTGTTGGTGTAAGAAAGGCAATTGATTTTTTTAAAGGTTTAATTTTCTATCCTGCATTTTGCTAAGCTGTTAATCATTCTAGAAGTTTCCTGGTGGAGTTTTTTAGCATCCCTTAAGTAAACAATCATATCATCAGCAAATAGGGATAGCTTGACTTCCTCTTTTCCATTTAGTACTCCTTTAATTTACTTTCTGCCTTATTGCTCTACAAGTGTTTCAAGCACTATATTGAAGAGAGTGTGTGACAGGGGGCAGCCTTGCCAAGTTCCTACTTTTAAAGGGAATGTTTCTGTCATTTCCCCATTTAGGAATGATTGGGCTGGGGGTTTCCTGTAATGGCTTTGATTACATTGAGGAATGATCCTCCAATCAGTTCTTCTGGGACTTTAACATGAGGGGATGCGGGATTTTGTCAAAGGCTTTTTCAGCATCAATTGAGATGATGGTGTGGTTTTTGTTTTCATTCCATTTATGTGTTCAATGATGTTTATTGATTTTCATATGTGTGAACCATCCCTGCATCTCTGGTATGAATCCAACTTGGTCATGATGGATGATCTTCTTGATGTGGGCTGTATGCAATTTGACAGAATCCTGTTTAGAATGTGGCATCTGTGTTCATTGGGAGTGGATCTATAATTCTCCTTTTTAGTTGTATCTTTGCCTGGTTTTTGGTAGAAGACTGATTCTTATGATGCTGATGCATTAAGTTACCACCCATATCTGTTTACATGTATACTTTTTCCAAAATCCCTTTTAACTCTATTTACTCATGGCAGAGGTGTTTTATGCGATTGGGGATCTTGTAGATCCAGGAATTGACCCAGGTCATCAGTCTTGGCAGTAAGCACCTTTTACCAGATGAGCCATCTCACAGACCCCTTTAGACCTCTTGTGTCTTGAAAATGCCTCATTTGAATAAGCTAATTTTTTTTTGCCTACAGCTCAACATACTATAAACTTTCATTATTATGAATGTATAATTAATCTTTCAGGAAAAATTCAAACAAGAGGTATGAATATGGCTCAGTGGCAAATTCTGCTGTGCAACGATGAGGACCTGAGTTTGGATCCTCACCCCATGGTAAAGCCATGCAAGGTGTGTGCATCTGTAAACCTTGTAGAACTAGCAGGTGGAGATTTGCGGCCAGCCATCAACATCAAGCTAGGTTTAGTGAGAGACCCTGTCTCAAAAGATAAGGTAGACAGAGATAGAGGAAGAGACTTAGTATCTACCTCTAGTCTCCATGTGCACATGCATGGGCCAGTGTACCTGCAAAAGCAACCTAGTATGGATAAAGGAAGAGATGTTTAGCATGAGCCCTGAAAGTATCACAAACAGAATCTTAATATAGAAATATATGAATGCAGGCTAGGAATATAAAACCTAAATAAGTTGTTTTCTTTGTCATTTATTACCATTAACTCTCTCCTCCTGTCCTATTCACTCCTTCTTGTAACAGAAAAACAAGCTGCCAAGTTCCAGAAGATTTAGCCACCAAGAAGAAGGAAGTAGCAAGAGAGACTTTCTTCCTTGCATACACCTCTAAGTCCTTTCTTATAATACCTGATACAAACTCACCCATCATTCCACAAAGTAACAGCAATCTTCTCCCTCTTAAGTGCTGAGATTTAACAGTCTCCAGGCGAGGACCTTGGTCCTCAGATCTATGTATTAAAAGAAAAAAAAAAAAAGGCAAGGGAGTCATTGCTGTTCACATTGAATCTTGCTGTGATCAGATCTTGCCTCAATAAGCCTTCTCCCCTTTGCTACGGCTCTTGGTAGGTCAGGCTCTTAAATGTATGTTTATTGGAGTGGCACATGTCAGCTCATCCACATCCAGCTTCCCAATGACTTATTCTCTGCCACTGTCTTCAATTAAGTTTTACTTTCCAGCATATCAAGCTGTACAGAGGCCTTTGCACACAACCGATTGTCTTGTACCACTAAATATTTTTCCCCATACTACTCTCTCTGACTAGAATGGCTTTTCCTTTTAGTTCTGAATATCCTTTCAGAATAACAATCACCTAAAACTTAGTGACTGAATAAGTAACCACTTTCTTACTTCATGATTCTGTGGGTCAAGAACTTGGGCAGGGCTTGGCTGGGTGGTTCTTTTGCTGCAGTGGCATTACCAGGATCATTCATTCTGTTTTATTTAGATGGTGTCTTGGGTAAGCCAGGAAGTTGGAGAAGATTGCTCAGTGCTTAGTGCTTCACCACTCCATTTTGTGGCCTTGCTCTCTCCCTGTGGTCAGTTTGAACTTTATTTATATTTTTATTTTTTTATTTTTTTTTTTAAAGGTAATATGTTTAATGTAAATAAAATTTTTTAACAAAAGAAATCTAAGAGAGCCATTCAAGTCTTAACAGAATATTCAACTAGAAAAACAAGCACTCTATGACACATCATTAAAGACAGAGCTGTAATATTGAGATCATTAGTACTTAAGTACCTCTATGTAAATATAGTAGCCTTCATTTAATGGCTAAATAAAGCAATTAAATGAAAACTTTGTATAAATGCCATGGACATACATCCCAAGATCAGCACTAATATTTTTGTTTTAATCAGTTGCTAGGTCATTTTACCAGCTTGACTTATTTTTCTCTCAAATATAAATTCATGTATTTTTTTATGATGTCACTACTGGATTAATTTTAGGCTGATGGTCTATTTGCAATGGAATCAATTTCTGGGACCTAATGTGATAATACAAATAATGCACAGATGAAAGAGGTTTTGAGGTATTTTTTCCTCAAGGAAGCAAATCTAAAACATTTGTTTTAGGGAACTGACATGGTATCATTGAATACAACCTGAAATTGACCTTTTTTTTTTTGCCAAAATCTGACTTCTAGAGTTGTGGAGAAGACAGTTCTCAATGGTAAAGGGTCTGGCATTCAATGTTTACATCATTGTAATTTTTTTCTGCTAAGGAAACTATTCAGGGTTCACGTAAAGATTAACAAACATGGGTCTTTTATGTAACAAAGTAATATAAATGAAGTGAATGATTTCTCTTAACATTTCGTTAGTGTGGCTATTATTCCATGCTTGTCTCAGACTGCACAGTATTTTTCCTTCTGGCTTGTCCTCAGAGAGCAGGAGGTGAAAAGCAGTACCAAGAGTTGCCATATCTTGATTTATAACTTCTGTGGTAAGAGGTTTTCTTCGCTTTTTCCATTCCTTTTTCTGTTTCTCTTTGTTCAACATTAAGATGAGATCTGTGCTTCGCCTGGAGGATTGCTATATTCTGCAAAAATCTCCCTGCAAACTTTCTGGCTTTTTCAGTGAAGTCTTTATGTAATACTTCAGTGTAAGATAAAACTTTTGATTGATGTTGCGCCAGAATGAGATAGTCTTTTTTCATCTTTCAGTGTTTTCTTGACATCACTCTCCCACTTTACAAAGAAAGGATCAACCAGCTGAGAAAACTGAGAATAAAGTTCCTCCCTCTCCCTTTCATGCTCTTGTAAAATATTACCAATGCATCGAATGAGATGATGGTGTGGTTTCTTGTCTTTCAGTCCATTCATGTGTTCTATGATATTTATAGGTTTACGTATGTTGAACCACCCATACATCTCTGGTATGAAATCCAACTTAGTCATAATGGATAATGATCTTCTTTTGATGTGGGTCATGACCAATTTGACAGAATCCTGTTAGAATTGTCGCATCTGGTTCATTAGGGAGGAAATGGATCTATTTAATTCCTCTCTTCTTTAGTTGTATCTTTGCCTGGTTTTGGTAGAAGACTGGATTCTTCATGATGCTGATGCATTAAGTTACCAGCCCATATCTGTTTACATGTATACTTTTTCCAAAAATCCCTTTAACATCTATTTACTCAATGGAGAGGTGTTTTATGCCAGGATTGGGATCTTGTAATTCCAGGAATTTGAACCCAGCGTCATCAGCTGGCAAGTAAGGCACCGTTTACCAGATGAGCATCTCACAGCACCCCCTTTAGGACCTCTTGTGTCTGAAAAGCCCTCATTTGAAAAGTAATTCTTTTTGCCTACCAGCTCAAACATACAAAACTTTCATTATTACTGAATGTATAATTAATCATTCAGGAAAAAATTCAAACAGAGGCGCGCGATGAGATTGAATATGGCCTCCGAGTGGCAAACTCTTGCTTGCTGCGAAGCATGGTCCCATTTGTCAATTGTTGAGTTCCTTAATTCTTGCACAGCTGCTGTCTGATTTAGGAGTTTTTCCTACACCTATGTTTGTAGTCTGCTGCCAACTTTTTCTTTTATCGCCTTCAAGAATTTAGGGTTTTGGTTTCACGGCTGAGGTCTTTGATCCATCTGGAGTTGACTATTTTTTTTCTTTTTAGTTTTACCCTTTTTCTTTTTGGGTATTTTGGAGACAGGGTCTCCCTTTTCATACCAGGTGCCTGGAGACTTGCTCTGTAGACCAGGCTGGCCTGGAACCCACAGAGATCCACCTACCTCTGCCTCCTGAGTGCTGGGATTAAAGAGCGTTGACTTTTGTACAGTGAGGATGAGGTAGGGGTTTATTTCATTCTTCTACAAGTGTGATTCCAGTTTTGCCAACACCACTGCTGAAGAGTTATCTTTTTCTCCATGTGTCTTCTTGCCCCCTTTCAAATATGAGATGGCTGAAATTGTATGTTTCAGATTGGATCTTTGGTTTTTTCCATTGGTCAACAGGTTGTCTGTTTTTTGCCAGTACCAGGCTGTTTTTTATGACTATAGCCCTGTAAGGTATAGTTTGAAGTCTGGTATGGAGATCCCCCTGTGTAGCTCTTTTCACTCAGGGTTGTTTTGGGCTATTCAGGGTCTTTTGTTTTTCCAAATGAATTTAAGGACTTTTTTTTTCCAAGCCTGTGAAGAAACTCTTGGGGGGATTTTGATTGGGATTGTGTTAATCTATACAAGAGTTTCAGTGTAGAATGGACATTTTTTACAATGTTAATTTTCCCAATCCATGAGCATGGGAGGTTTTTCCATCTTCTGATGTCTCTTTCAATTTCTTTCTTTAAAGGTTTAAAATTTTTGTTTGTAGAAATCTTTGGTGTCTTTGGTTTAGGTTTGTTCCTAGGTAATTTTATTGTTTTTGAGGCTTTTGTGGTTGGAAGGTTTCTAAATTCTTTCTCCAGTTGCTTGTTCTTGGTGTAAAGAAAGGCCATTGATTTTTTTTAGGTTTAATTTTCTATCCTGTCACTTTCTGAAGCTGTTAATCTTTCTAGGAGTTTTCTGGTGGAGTTTTTTAGCATCCCTTAAGTAAACAATCATATCATCAGCAAATAGGGATAGCTTGACTTCCTCTTTTCCATTTAGTACCTTTAATTTACTTTTCTTGCCTTATTGCTCTACAAGTGTTTCAAGCACTATATTGAAGAGTGTGGTGACAGGGGGCAGCCTTGCCAAGTTCCTACTTTTAAAGGGAATGTTTCTGTCATTTCCCCATTGGTGAATTTGGCTGTGGGTTTCCTGTATATGGCTTTGATTACATTGAGGAATGATCCCTCCAATCAGTTCTTTCTGGGACTTTAAACATGAAGGGATGTGGATTTTGTCAAAGGCTTTTTCAGCATCCAATGCTCTTACAGAGGACCCGGGTTCGATCCCCAGCACCCACATGGCGGCTGAGAACCGTCTGAAGCTCCAATTCCAGGAGAACTCCAGTTCCAGGGGAATCCGAGACCCTCTTCTGAACTCCGCGGCATTGCACGACACGGGTGCACAGACTTGCATGCAGACAGTACATTCATACACATACAGAAATAAATAAAATTAATAAAAAATATTTAAAAAGAACTGACTGAAAGAGTGAAGTTCTGCTCAAAACAGTCAACTTCCACATGGAGAATGTTGAGAAAGACTGAGAAAGAGATGACAAGCATGTTTGGCAGAATGCATGAGTTCTGGTGGGGTGGGGGGATGGGGGGACATGAGTCTAGATTTGATAAAAAAAAATATGAATAAATAAATTTTAAAAAATAGAAAAAAAAGAATCCAGTCTTCTATGTTCTGCTTCAACAGCCTTATTATGAAGCCTTTATTTTTTGGATCTTTGTTATCTTTCCAGGGACCATGCCAATGTTTGAGGAGGAAAAAGAATATATTTTGGTCATATCTTTATCTTTATAAAGCATTTCTGGAAGTCCCACTCTAAAACTACCATTTATATCTCTCTAGGCAGAGTTGGGTTTTAAGTTTCTTTACAATAAAGGAGTCTAGTAAGGTAGGCTTCCCCACCCCCACTTTGGAATCTCTATGATAAAGAAAGAAAATGATGGAAAGAGGGATGATGACCATTATGGTTTGAATGTCACCCCACCAAATTCATGTGCCATGAATATAATAGGATAATGAAGTAGGGCCTATAAAATGTGAAGTGGTTCTTCCTTCCTGAGTGGGATTAAGGTCCTTATAAAAGAGGTTTTATATAGTGTGGCATTTGAATGAAACTGTATCTATAGGCTCCAAATATTTGGAAATTAGTGCCAAGAGCAACGTAGTTCCTAAGGGAAATAAAGCCTTAATAAGAAGAGGAATATTTTGGCAAAGAGTTTGGCTTCTGCCTCTCCTAGGCCTAAGAGCATTGCCTGAGGCTAAGTTGAAAAGCAATAGAATATGCCAGGCATGGTGGTGCATGCCTTTAGTACCAGCACTCGGGAGGCAGAGGCAGGTGGATCTCTGTGAGTTCAAGGCCAGCCTGGTCTACAGAGCGAGCTCCAGGCCAGTTGGGACTAAAGGGAGACCTTGTCTCAAAAAAAATACACAAAAAGCAATGGAATAATTTCCTTGCCAGAAGAAATTTCAAAATAGCCTAGTGTAGAACTGGTGGCATGGTCATTAATGGTGGGTATTATGGAGATAAATAATGAAGAATTGGGGCAGAAAGATATACAGAATGTACAGTTTGGAGAGAAAGAGGGCACTATGCAGTTTAATAATGTTAAAGCCATAGCATGTGCTGAAGGAGAGGCTCTCTTTGATAAAGAGATTAGAGCCATTAAGAAAATCTCCAGATTTTCTCTCCGACAATGGAAAAAGTGTCCTGGGGCAAGACCATATCCAGATAAACCTCCAGTTCATAAAAGGAAAAGGCATAAGAATTTTCCTGCTCCTAGAAAACTACAGCATAGAAAAGCCACAAATGTGCTTGAAGGGAGTCTAGGTCCATCCCAGGCTGGTAGCTGAAACTGTCAGTGGCATTCACATAGTACTAGCTTTAAAGACATGAAAGATGCTAGAGTGAGGGGGTCATTAGTATTTCCTCAGTAGTTTCAGAGAGTTTCAGAGTCTAGGCAGCATGCAGATGGAAGTGTCTGACAGTCCATTGTGTGAAGCTATGAGGTAAAGTCTGATTGGCAGTGGAGACCCCAAGGTGTAGATGTCTATGAGACATCTGCCAAGGAGAGTTGTATATAGCCTAAGTCAGATATGCATGTTGCATGCAGCAAAGCTGGAGGGGCTGAGTATACTAAGCATGGTGGTGCACATTTTTTTTTTTTTTTGGTCTTTTCAAGACAGGGTCTCCCTGTAGCCCCAGCTGTCCTGGAACTCACTCTGTAGACCAGGTTGGCCTTGAACTCACAAAGATCTGCCTGCCTCTGCCTCCCGAGTGCTAAGATTAAAGGCATGGTGGTGCACATTTTAAATCCCAGCACTCTGGTGGCAGAGGCAGGCAGATCTCTGTGAGTTCAAAGCTAGCCTGGTCTACATAGCAAGTTCCAGGCCAGCTAGGGCTTCAAGGAGATCCAGTTTCAAAAAGACCTAAAATGAAACAAAACAAAACAAATTTAAAAAGAAACGAAACTATTTCTTATAGGCCTGGAGGCTTGGAAGTCAGGTATCTAGGTGCTGGTATGTTTGATATCTAGTGAAGATGCATCTCTGCTTCTGAGATAACATTTTCAAGGCTGCATCCTCCAAAGTGATGAAATGCTGTGTCCTTCCATGGCTAAAGATGAATGGGCAAGAGCCCAAATGCTATATGTATTGATTACTTTTTAAAATTTTTTTAAATTTATTTTTGTATGTGTATGAATGTACTGTCTGCATGTAGGTTTGTGCACCCTTGTCGTGCAATGCCGCGGAGGTCAGAAGAGGGTCTCAGATTCCCCTGGAACTGGAGTTCTCCTGGAATTGGAGTTACAGAAGGTTCTTAGCTGCCATGTGGGTGCTGGGGATCGAACCCGGGTCCTCTGCAAGAGCAGTCGGTGCTCTCTTAACCGCTAGGCTATCTCTCCAGCCCCTGATTACTTTTTGTTACCAGGAGTTAGGCAGGGGTTCCAGAAATCTCTTTTTGTATAGCCACACACTTAATTAACCTATTCTGGAAAGATTGTGTCTGCAAGAAACTGGTCCTTTGTTGAGTTGATGAAAAAGTTGGCTGGTACCGCTCTACCTGGTGCTCTTCTGCCTACCAACTAAAGAAGACAATCATATGGTATTTCAGTTCACATTCTTGAAAGCAGTATAGCTGACACATTTATTTAATTTTTTTAATTTAGCAACCTTTATTGAATATGTTTCTAAATCAAACAATAACATTAAAACTATATACACATAGTTGTCATTTAAGCTAATTAAAATTTCTAAATTTTCCTTAAACATTATATTATCAAATATCAGACTACTATTGCTTAAAGAATTACAGAGGTAAGTTCTGAGGTCTCTGATCACAAAATTTTCATCAATCAATCAATCAATCAATCAGTCACTATGTAACTTTGTTACCATATTCTTTGTTTTTGGTGAAAGCATTTAAAATTAACCCTCTTAGAATGATTTAAGCATACATTATAAAATTATTCATTATGGCTACCATGTTGTACATTAGATTCTCAGGGTTTACTCCTTTTTTTTTTTTTTTTTTNCCCAGCTGGCCTGGAACTCACTCTGTAGACCAGGCTGGCCTTGAATTCACAGAGATCCACCTGCCTCTGCCTCCCGAGTGCTAGGATTAAGGGCATGTGCCACAATGCCTGGTTTAAAGATGGTTCTTAGCTGCCATGTGGATGCTGGGAATCAACCTGGTCCTCTGCAAGAGCAGTTGGCACTCAGTTGGCACTGAGCCATCTCTCCTTCACCTGGTTTACTCATTTTATGTAACTAAAATTTTGTAGCTTTTATTAATAATTTCTCATTTTCTGGTTCTACTGTATAAAGCCATCTCCCTAAAGCTTTGCATTATGTCTGCTTTGTTATACATTGTTACTTCATTAGCACCAAATTCACAGCTAAGAGCTTGTACTTTATGCTTTGAACAAAGCTTAAAAAACAAATGTGTTTTCTACTTGAAGCATGTCACAGCCTTCTTGCACTCCAGTACTCTAAGCAACACTTCAACTCTGTGATTTGGGAGCCTGTATCCCAGCCTTTGATGTTCATGATTCTACTCTTATCTTTTTTTTTTTTTTTACATTCCTTACATATAGCAAGTTTACAAAGTCTGAAACCAAAACTATAGGCTAATTGCAAAACATATTTAGGGATTCACAGTTTAACCATAAGTTTGTATACAGGTAAAAACATAACTTTATATTCCTAAATTATATAGCAAGTTGATGTATATTTTAATGTACTTAAAAATTGTCCTTTCTCATAAATCTTAGAACTGAGAAAAATAGACATATACGTTAAGCTATATCTATAGCGATAACAATAAGTGTGATATTATCTTTACTGATCAGTTACCCACTTTGACTTACATATAAGGATTTGGTGTTAGGAACCACAAATGAGGGATAGCATACATCCTTTGTTTTTCTTCAGTTCACATTCTTGAAGGCATTATAGTTGACACATTTATAATGAAATAAGTATATTAAATAAGCTCAAATTGATAAGATACAAACATAAAATATAACAAATTATCTTGAAGTAGTCTCTATAGGGTCTTTATTTTTTTTAGGGGTTTTTATTTTTAAATTTTTTATTTTAGTATTTGTGTGTGCGTGTGCATGTGTGTGTATGTATGTGTGCACGCGTGCGCATGTGCTTGCATGTCATGGTGCATATGTGGAGGCCAGAAGACAACTTTTTTCTTTCCTTCCACCTTTACATGGGTTCCTGTTGGCAAGTGCTGAGTCATGTCACTGAGCCTCAATGGATTATGTCTTTCCTCCACATAAATGAAGTCTCTGGCCTATTTTTAGAGTTTTTCTGGTCATTATTAACTAATGAGAAGTTTTCTGGTAACTTTCATGACAAGTCTAACTTCAAACTATCAAGTCCAGTACAGTAGTCGAGATTCACACTTTAATAAGGTGTAACTTCTCTCCTAGCTTGGCCTATCCCAAGCCTGAAATGCAGTAGAGAGTGTGGTCAGTCTTCTCTGCTCTCCCTTCTCCTATTAGTTCTTGTTTCTGACACCTAAGGAAGGATAAAGTCCAATTTTACCTTGCTGATCTTTGGTTCAGTCAAGCTCAAGGTGTAAAGATCCTAGCAGTAATGATATTTTAAAAAGAGTCATTTACATGAGTGCCTACTGAAATAATGCACCCCCTAGAATTGGAATTTACCTTGGAATCCCATACGGGGAGGATAATGTTGAGGTGCTGGTGCAGCCAGAGGATGAACTTGTAGCCTAGGAAGAGATTTCACACTGTTCTGACAACTCGTCAGAATACCTTGAGTGAGAGACTGGAGATGAGACAAAGATGATAATGGAATGCCTTGACCAGGATGGCTTAGTCATACACAACTCTCCCTACTATGTAAACCTAAACCTCATGTCAGGACCTCAAAGACTGGCTTGGGAAATAGTGTCACCGGACCACTTTGTTCCTCTTCACAATGTGATAGCACTGAATAAATCTCTTTTTTTTTTCTGTTTTTTTTTTTTTTTTTTTTTTTTTTTTTTTTTTTTTTTTTTTTTTACTTGNTTTTTTTTTTTTTTTTGCTATTACTTGTCTGTTGAACTGGCCTATTGAGGACCAGTGGCTGAGAGTAGCTTGTTAGGACTGCCAGGGCCCTGGCTCTGACTCTAATAACTCTGGTAACAGAGGCTGTTTCTTTCCATCAGAAAGCACAATTTGTGAGCACCTTGGCAATTTTCCTACTGGTGTCTGTCCTACAAAGTCTCCTGGTTGGTGATAGCTACACTTCCACTGGATGGTGTGGAAACAATCAGGTCCTTTGGGGATTCATGTGATGAATCATTCAGTCTCTCTGGGAAGCTCACTTAAGCACAACCCCCTTGGTGGAATCTTCAAGTTCACTTCCCATAGGTTCACTTAGCTTTTGGTGGAAAAAAAAGTCACATTTCCACCACAGTTGTTGGGAATGCAGTTGGCTCTACTAGCAGCCCTCTCTTTCCCACAACTTCAAGACTCAAATTCCTTGGATCAAAGGCTATCTGAATGGTCCCCTGGAACACAAGAGCACTTCAAAAGGTCATTTTTGGAGAAATATTTTCACTTGCCTCTTAATACTTTCATGCATTTAAGGTGAATGTTGGCTAAAAGGACATATACTAAGTTTCAGATTCCACTTTGGCAAGTGGACTATCATGTGATCTTTTTGCAATGTGGGCATATTTGGTGTGTCTTCACAATATATAACTCTCAGGTATATCATTTCTACAAACCATATGAAGACTACAGAATATAATATGAATGGTGGCCTCTAGAATTGTGAAGACTGTTGTATAATACTATTCTTGGGGAGATTTGAACAAATGTCTACTCACTCCAGATAAGGAGCCAATAACAGACTAAAGTGAGGACACTGTCAAAGTCCAACTTGGTGAACCAATGAGTTTTATTGAAGTTATTTACAGAAGGATAGGTGGGGGTTACTTATAGGACTCAAAGATAGATGCATCTGAAGCCCACAAAAGCTGGAAACAAGAAGGGCACGGCACAATCTGTGGGTCGCTCAACAGGAGAGCGTCTTTTTTGGGCAGCTCTGCAGGTCTGATGTAGGAATGACTTTTCTGGGACACTATTCCAGCTTGCTTGCAAGGTAAACAAGCTTCATAGGCCTTGGACTTCTTTTGCAAGCTAAACACACAGCTTTAATCTCACATGACCTAGAATAGTGTGTGTGTGTTGAAATTATCAGTGCTGAAAGCAGTATCTTGGAGTAATGATTATCCCATTTGTATTATAAACAAGTGATATTATATTTGATAACATGTTTGTGGTTGTGTGTGTTGTTCTGAATCAATAGGGGTCAGAAAGGGAAAATACGATGGACAAGTTCCATATTTCCTTTCCTATTTAATGCTGGATATAATGTATCAATAAAAAGAGCAAGTCCTTTGTTCAGAAACAGTTCTGAAAGAAATCAAAAGGAAAAAATTCTCAGAAGAATTTGGCTCACTCTTGGATCCAACCAAACAATGCCAAGGAGTCCAGGCTGTCTTTATCTATGTCTACATCAGGGATTGCCATAATATGGCATCATATCTGACAGTCCAGCTTATATATGCTTAGGGAAGGAGGAGCCTAGTGAATCTGGTCTGGTCAGTTTTGGGGATTTCTTGAAGGAAGTTGTTTACTCTCTGAGTTTAGTGAGTTTCCCTGGAGATGGACCATTTCAACTCTCTTTTAGGATATCCTGTGTCTTAATGAGCTTACCTCCAAGATGAGAAGTCTTATCTTGAATTGCTATACAACAAAGCTACAGGCCTGAATGGATTGTTCTTTGGATTGTCAGATAAATTCTATCATATATTCATAATAACAAGAACAATGCATATATTGTCACCTGTGCTATTTTCATTCCTTTAAGAGCTTTATGTATTATACTTAATCCCGGTAAGAAGTCATAGACATATCATAGTTATAGATAATATTATTCATCTCTTCTATACAGATGAATAAACTGAAGCTCAGAGATGTTGTATGACTTCAAGATTACACAGCTAGGCAGCAGCAGGGCTAAAATTCAAACCCAGGATGTATGCCTCTTAAATCTTCACTTCTAACCATCAGTCACCTAAAGGTTTCCCCTTTCTCCCAGACTTCTGGGGCAGGCTACAGAGAGCACAGAATGGACCCTGGATTTAGGCAGATGTGACTCAGATCCCAGGTTGTCATTTAGTTGCTCTGCGACCTTGCATAAGTTATTGGCTTTGCTGAATCTTGGTTTATACATCTAAATATTCTAAAACTTAACCACCAGAATGAGTAAGGGGGAGGTGCCATCATTCCTGTACTCTTCCCATGTCTCAGAAAATAGAAAGGAATCAAAACTGCTTGGAAGTAAAGCCCGAAATTACCAATGCTGCATTAAACACGGCTGACAGAAGGGAAGGAAACGTGTATCACTATTTTCCGTTAAAAATACCTTTGGATGACAGCCATGCTGTTTTGGCTCTCTGGGGAATGAATTCAGTAGTTCTCGTTAAGTCATTCCCTTACTGCATGGCCCAGCTTGTGAGGCTGAGGGATCCAGTGAGGCATCCCTGAGAGGGTAGTTTTGCTGTCAGGCCAGCCTGGGTCCATTGCTTGACCCTAATCATCACCTTCCTTAACTGAGGAAGTGATCCTAAGGGCACGCGACCTCCTCTAAGTAGATGATAATTATAAAGATGGCTGATAATGACCCGACCTGGCTATTGGAGAAAGCAAAGTCCAGGGGCCCTGGATATGCGTTTTGGAGTCTGGCAGGACCAGATCCTTATAGACCATCCACGTTGGGCACTTTCTTCCCCCGGAATAGTTCTCTCCGGCCCGCGCGCCCGCCCGGAGTCGGAAAGCCGAAGAGCGAGGGCCGGAAGCAAGCGCGCGCCGCAGTCCTTGCCAGTCAGTCTGGAGGGAGGGAGTGAACGAGCGGAGCCGCGGAGGACTGGGCGAAGATGGCGGCTTTCTCGGGTGCGTGGGGAGAAGCTGAGGGGGGTGTGGGCGGCTCGCCTCGGCCCGCGGGCAGCTGGCAGGGAGCTCTGTGGGTGGTGGGAGGCTGGAGGGCACCCGCGACGGCGGCCCCCGGGACCCGCGTGTGGGGCGACGGCGGCCCCCGGGACCCGCGTGTGGGGCGGCGGCGGCGGGGGCAGGGCGCTGTTTCCTCCCGGGCTGGCCGGACTGTTGGCCAAGCCGCTTTTTCTTCCTCGGGTCTGCCGTCAGCTTTCCCGTCTGCACATCCAGCTGCCCGGCCTGTCCGCGTGTGCTCCCACTGCCGCGGACGTCCAGGCCCCCCGCCTCTTTGACGTGGCAGTGGCTGCTTGCGAACCTTTTTTCTGTCCTGCAGCACAGCAGGCCTTGGTCGGGCATCAGGAAGGGGGTTATTTGGGAAACAGACGATCTTGGTCTCTGTCCAGTTTTTGTTTTCTCAAGGCCTTTGCAAGAATAAAAGTCCCAGAGCGTAAATCCTTCATTTGTTAAACGGCGCGGTACCAAGATTAACGTTAAATGTTGAAGCTAAAGGAAAAGCATTTACCCCCGTCAAGGATATTAACCCTAACTTTTCAAACTTAGTTATCTGCCGTATGATACCAAACAAGATTGGGGTGGCGATCGAACCTAGCAGTTGGTATTTTTTCTTTATCACCTTCCTTTATGCATTCACAGTTTTGCAAAGTGCCAGTTTTAAATATATTAAATACGATAATTATATATAGAAGTGAATAAATCAAATGAGACCTACCATCTTTTTTTTATTTCTTTATTATTTTTTATGTGTATGAGTGTACTGTCTGCATGTAGGTTTGTGCACCCGTGTTGTGCAATGCCGCAGAGGTCAGAAGAGGGCGTCGGATTCCCCTGGAACTGGAATTAAAGACGGCTCTCAGCCGCCATGTGGGTGCTGGGGATAGAACCCGGGTCCTCTGCAAGAGCAGTCGGTGCTCTTAACCGCTAGGCCATCTCTCCAGCCTCGTATTGTAACACTTTTGTTTGAGCTTATATTATTAACTCGTGCAGTATATTTAAGACCATCACTCCATTAAAAAAAATTTTTTTTTAATTTATTTACTTTTTAGCCAGGAATGGGGTTGAGGATTTGCAAGTGGAGCTCAGAGATCAGCTTACAGAGTTGGTTCTCCCCTTCCACCATGTGGGACCTGGGGCTTGAACTCAGGTGGTCAGGCTTGGTGGCAGTTGGCTTGGTGGCAACTGCCTTAACTCAGTGAACTATCTTGCAGACCCCATCGCTCCTTTTTTCAAGCAGCTTGCATTTTGGAGAGAGAGCATGACTAGACTTTGGGTGTGATTTTTCAGGCAGGTTGTAGAAGTTTTTTTCTGGGGAAGATTTAAAGTTAATGAGATAATGATTCTGTTCACCTAATGCAAAGAAAAAGCTATTTTTGTAGAAAAATATATTCATTCAGATTTGCTTTATGCCTTTTCACACACTGATAAGAATTAATAATTTGGTTAATCTTTAGGCTTGGTAGTATTTGAGTATCATTCATTACATTTTTTATGTTCATTTGCATTTTATAACTACGGACTTAAAAACCACTACTCATTTGGAAGGAAAGTTTAAGTAGATATGTAACTATGTGTAACTAATTTTATTTGAGGAATGATAAAATGACAAAATATGACTAGCCTATTCTATTCCTTGAAGCCTGGCCTTGATGCAAACTTACTTGAATACACAATTAAGAACATAACAGATCTTCACCTGACAATTCTAATGGTTCACATTTTCTCTAATGACCTAACTAGAATTTTTTTTTATTTCAATTTGATTTTCTCAACCTTAAAATAACTAATCCATGCTTAAAGCAATGTCTGTTACTGTGGAAAACTTCTCATAGCCCTTGTGCCTCTGCTGTGCAGTTTAGAGATGGCTGAAAGTTGCATAAACCTAAAACTACAATATAAAGATTTAAAGTTGCCTAGAAGAGATAATAAGCTCTGTAATGGATTTGGTGTTGCAGAACCAACAACTACTCTACCTTCTGTATTTCTTAACAACTTGGGAGTTTCTGATTAACTTAAAAATTTTAAATTCTTTTATTGAAACATAATATTTGTACATTGTTATAAGGTACAAAGTAAAGCTTTCATCCACAAATATACTTCATAATGACTGACCCAGGGTAAATAGCTTATTCCTTACCTTAAACTTATTGTTTCTTTATGGTGAGTACATTCAAAACAATTCTACTTCGAGATATACAGTGCATTATTCGGTATTAGTTAAGCAGAATTTTGACTATAGCTGCCAGTAAATCTGGACAGTTCATTTTTCTCAGATCCTTGAAGATACTGAGATGTTTTGGGAATAGCCGCGACATGTAACTACTACAATATCAGTAGATGAAATAGTTGAGATGCTGATCTAGAACCCTGTCTAACTCTGGGAGATTTCTCACTGGTTCTATAAGAACTAAACAAGCACTGGCAGCTACATGTATTAAATGGGAACTGTGTGAGGTACATCACATTATCTCTAATCTTATATTCCTACCAAGTAGGTGGGACAAATCCTATTTTGTGTAGAGAAAACAGATTAATAGTTTGTCTAAGGTCATGTTCTAGCAACTGAGACCTTGAGTTTGAACTGAAATCTGTCTCCAGAAGGCAACACTCAGCAGTTCCATACTCAGGTACAATATAAGAGCCAAATTCAAAGCCTTTACCCAATTCTATAAAAGTAACTTTAAGAGAGTACCATTCATGATCAATTACATTTGCATGATTTTTTTTTTTTTTTTTTTTCTTTTTGAGACAGGGTTTCTCCCTTCTGTCCCAGCTGGCCTAGAGCTCGCTGTGTAGACCAGGCTGGCCTTGAACTCCCAGAGATTTGCCTGCTTTTGCCTCCTGAGTGCTAGGATTAAAAGTGTGCGCCACCAAGCCTGGCATTTGCATGATTTTTAAAATTGCTTTTCATTTTTAGAGATGGGTGTTATGCCTGAGATTGCACAAGCCGTGGAAGAGATGGATTGGCTGTAAGTACAAAGAACTTCGGTGCATCTGTAACAATGTTTTTATAATGAAACAGTGATTTTTATGAAATACATTTTAGGCTAGCTGATTGGGGGAATTCAGTTTTCATGATGCTTCTTTAGATTATGGAATGATTCTTTTGAACTTTGAATTCTAGTTGGGAAAAAATGATTGGATTTGCCAGAATTCTCTTCTACGTTGATTTAGCTTGATTTAATAAGCTTAGATGATTTTTCTTTTTCTTTTTCTTTTTGAACCTAACTATAATTCTCCAAATGTGATTCTTTTAGTCTCCCAACTGATATCCAGGCAGAATCTATCCCATTGATCCTAGGAGGAGGTGATGTACTTATGGTATGTTTATATTTAATGATGTGGTTGGGAGTCGGGGCACACGCAGTTCTGGGGCTATGGGGTGTGTGTGTGTGTGTGACTCTAATAAATCCCAGAAGCTTAAAAATGGAATTTAAAAAAAAAACAAATTAATTTTATTCATTCACCAACATTTATAACACTGTATTATGTTCAAAGTATTATATAGAAGCTATGAGGATAGTCTTGGGGCAAAAAGTTGCATCTTTGCCCTTGAGAAGGGTAAATTGGGTGGAAGATATGCACAAGAATAAATGTCCAGTGCTAGAATGGAAGACCTTGTACAAAGCAGATGGAAAGAACTGCAAGGCTCAGTTGGGAAGCCATTTGTCTCTTTGTTTAGGGGTCATGAAAGACTGCAGAAGAAGGGATGAAGAAAGAGTAGTGTTCTTTTTTAGAGAAAGCATCAACAAAAGTGAATAGGAGAATGCAACACATGATCTTGAAGTGGTTCAGGTAGATAGTAGAGTAAAATACATATACCTGGGATAGAAGTGTAACTTCTGTTTTTTTATTTTTATTTTTATTTTTGTTTTTTTGAAACAAGGGCTCCCTTTAGTCCCAGCTGGTCTGGAACTCACTCTATAGACCATGCTGGCCTTGAACTCAGAGTTCCGCCTGCCTCTGCTTCCCAAGTGCTGGGATTAAAGGTATGGGCCACCATGCCCAGCTGAAGTGTAACTTCTTATAAGATGAGAACTTATCTTATGGGATAGATTAAAGGTGCTGTGATCTGAAGAAGGAGGGTTTTTAGTGTCCTCCTTCTAAATGAAATGGCTCCACAGGGGGCTAAAAAAAAGAGAGAGAACTTATATTGAGTCAGATTGCATTCTTTTTCAGGTGTCATGTTTAAATATTTGTGCATTCATTGAGTGGGGAGTATAGAAAGTTATTAAGTAGGTATTCTACATGATTAGAATTGTGGTTTTGTGAAGACTAATTTTCTAGCAGATTCTAGTATAACTCTGTAGGGTTAGATACTATTAGGATATTTCCATAATTAGATTAAAATGATGAGGGCTTCATTTTGTGTGGTGGCGACGGAAAAGGAAAGAGCAGGACAGATTCTCAATGAATTGTGACAGATAACCTGATTGAACAGAGTCCAGGTTCACTCGGGCAATTTGAGTAATGTTGAGGCACTGAAAATAAAGGCAGCTAGTCAAGGGTTTTAAGATTTCTACATGGCTAGGCTAAGTTTGCTCTCTTTAATTCTCAGTTTAAACTAAAACCAATTTTCCCCCGTTCAGGCTGCAGAAACAGGAAGTGGAAAAACTGGTGTAAGTAATACATTTACATTTAATAAAAAACTAAATCTTAAACTATTTTTAAATAATAGCTTTTACTTTGAAATAAACAGTCAACTTCCAACATGTAAGGAGTTCATGGCTTACCATTTAGAGAAGTATTTCTGTTGGCAAATTGTGAAGATCTATAAAATAGTATTGTTTTAATAATGTAATTTTTATGATACTTTATTATTCTTGTTTTATGTGTATGAGTGTATTGCTTGCATATATGTAATTAATTATACCTGTGTTGTTGAATGCCTGTGGAGGTCAGAAGAGGGTGTCAGATCCCCTGGAACTGGAGTTAGGACAGTTGCTAGCTGCCATGTCGGTGCTGGGAATTGAATCTGTGTCCTCTGCAAGAGCAGCCAGTGCTCTTAACCACTGAGTCATCTCTCTAGCCCTTAATAATGTAATTTTAAAGAGGTCTTGGAGAAAGAGGCACTTCAAATTTTTGTTGTTGTTTTGTTTTGCTTTTTTTGAGACAGGGTCTCCCTGTAGCTCCAGCTGTCCTGGAACTCACTATGTAGACTAGGCTGGCCTTGAAGTCACAGAGATCTGCCTGCCTCTGCCTCTTCTGGGATTAAAGGTGTGCTCCACCACGCCTGACTCACTTCAGAATTTTAATGCATTGTGCCCAGAAAGTTCTTATACTGTTGGTCTAGACTAGAGAAGCTATCTTTCTGGCTAGATGTTTTTTTCCTCTTGAGGTCATTGCTTATGCCTTGGGCCATCAGCTGGCTTCTATTTCCTTCAGTCTACTCCCAATTACTGATATTTTTTATTTGAGGAAATGAAAGGAGAACAACCATCTGGATAACTAATATACATGCATAACTTTGGTCATTTATACTGATGGCTATCATTAGTATCTGACTAATACTGAGAAGTTGTTTCCTTGACAGGCTTTCAGTATTCCGGTTATCCAGATAGTTTATGAAACTCTGAAAGACCAACAGGAAGGAAAAAAAGGGAAAACAACAATTAAAACTGGTGCTTCAGGTAATTTTATTATTTGATATTTTCTTTTGTATAAATGAGTTAGTCTCTTTTAATTTACAAGTTTGAAATTTCGGTATCCATTTTATTGTCCGTATACGTAGCATGATATTGCAGTTTTGTGTCCTGAAGACCAAGTATAATAAGTGACATTTAGAACCTAAATAGCAAATGGTTGTTGCTCCTAAAATAAGTTTAGCACTTCCATTGAGAAAACACTGTCATTTTGGAATCTGTATTTAGTTATTTTTGTGTTTTTCTTTTTTTTTTTTTT
>VZQC01003175.1:1612553-1627248 GCA_009823505.1 Rhizomys pruinosus | reverse complement strand
TTTTTTTGGTCTTTTTTTGAGACAGGGTCTCCCTGTAGCCCCAGCTGTCCTGGAACTCACTCTGCAGACCAGGCTGGCCTTGAACTCACAAAGATCCACCTGCCTCTGCCTCCCGAGTGCTAGGATTAAAGGCTTGCGCCACCACACCCGGCTGTGTTTTTCTTAACCATATAACATTGTGTGCCTAATACTGAAGACAATTAGTATACTGTGTGAAGAACTATTATAGGAAGACTTTTCAACTAACTTGTGGGTTACTTGAAAACTACAGTGGTGGGAAATGGCTATCTTAACACAGGTAAAGAATTTTTTTTTTTACTTTAAGAATTAAGAACTCAGCCTGGCATGGTGACATGTGCCTTTAATCCCAGCACTCAGGGGCAGGGGCAGGGGCAGGGGCAGGGGCAGGTGGATCTCTGTGAGTTCTGAGTTCAAGGCCATGTTTTCAGTACAATCTAACAAAATTTAATCTGTAGTTTGAAGTAACTTGTTTCATAGTACAAAACAGAATTGTGATAAAATAGCAAGTTTGAGTGAGCTTGGCATATCAACATTTTCTTTTTTATTTGAAAGTAATGTTACGTAGTTGAGAAAAAAACTAAGTGAATTGTGCCATATATAACCGATACAACTGTTTATACTGTTGGCCTTTTAGAACTTGTAACAAATATATGCCATCATCTATGAGGGATGATGATAGAAGAGAATGTTTCTGAAGACTGAGCAGAAGTAGAGCAACTGCGATTTTTAAAAAATATTTCATTTAGGCCGGGTGTGGTGGTGCACGCCTTTAATCCTAGCACTTGGGAGGCAGAGGCAGGTGGATCTTTATGAGTTCAAGGCCAGTCTGGTCTACAGAGCAAGTTCCAGGACAGCTGGGGCTACAAGGAGACCCTGTCTTGAAAAGACCAAAAAAAAAAAAAATTTCATTTATTATTTTTATTTTACGGGTATGAGTATATTGCCTGCATGTGTGTAAGTGCGCCCATGTCATTCAGTTCCTGAGGAGGTCAGAAGAAAGCTTCAGATTCCCCTGGAAATGAAGTTAACGGACAGTTGTTAATTGCCATGTGGGTGCTGGGAATCATACCTAGGTCCTCTGCAAGAGCAAATGGTGCTCTTAACTGCTGAGCCATCTCTCCAGCCCTGTGAAGTACAGCAACTTAGATTTATAAACATAAACAAGTATAAAGGAGACTGCTGATTACTAAAGAAATACAGAAAGAAAATAATTATAGAAAACAGAATCTGAACCAATTAAATGTAATCTACATGATTTTGTTTAAATACTTGCTAATGGCTAGATTGAGCCAAGAATAGAAGGGATAGTCTTATGGAAGATCTTTCTCCATTGTTTGTAGTATTTAAAATGTTTGACTTGTGAATTGAATTATGTTAAAGAATCATTCCCGGGGGCTGGAGAGATAGCCTAGCGGTTAAGAGCGCCGACCGCTCTTACAGAGGACCCGGGTTCGATCCCCAGCACCCACATGGCGGCTAAGAACCGTCTGTAACTCTAATTCCAGGAGAACTCCAGTTCCAGGGGAATCCGAGACCCTCTTCTGACCTCCGTGGCATTGCACGACACGGGTGCACAAACCTACATGCAGACAGTACGCTCATACACAAACAAAAATAAATAAAAAAAATACAGAAAAAAAAGATTCAGTATGATAAAGATGTTGATAATCTCCAAAAGTATCCTAACCTTTAGTGTAATATTTTTTTAATTTATTATTTTTTATGTATATGAGTGTACTGTCTGCATGTAGGTTGGTGCATCCGTGTCGTGCAATGCTGCAGAGGTCAGAAGAGGGTGTTGCATTCCCCTGGAACTGGAGTTAAAGACAGTTCTTAGCCACCATGTGGGTGCTGAGAATCGAACCCGGGTCCTCTGCAATAGCAGTTGATGCTCTTAACCGCTAGGCCATCTCTCCATCCCCTTAAGGGCTACTCTTTACCCAGCAGGAATCGGTCTCCTGTAGTTCTCAGTCTGCCTACCCATTAATCTTGCTCCACTCTGAGACCTTGTCTGAATTAGTATGATTCCTGTGCCTGATGACAGACAATATTTCTAAAAATGTTTATTTATTTAAAATTTCCAGTATTCTGTAAGCCTCTATTTACCTATGTTAATGTACTAGCTCTGGCTCTTACAATATCTCTGCCCCCTCTTCTCTAATGTTCCCTGAGTATTGGTTAGTGGGGTTTAATATGGGGGTCCTAGCCAGGGTACACACTCTGAAGGCTCCCATTCTTTGAAACTTGGCCAGTTGTGGTCTTCTTTTTACATTGCTCTGTATTATGTAAGGAATCTTTACCGGTGAGCATTGAGGGATTCACTCATCTTTTTCTCTGCCTCTCATTCCCAAAGTTCCACTAGTCTTATTTTAGAGGTTCAACTTTAGATGTATCTCCTAATATTCGGCATTTTTTTCAGATGTATATTTTCTTTGACCAGATGTGAGAATCTTCGGTAGCCTCCATCTGTTGCAAAGAAAAGTTTTTGTGATAAGCGATATATGGTATGATGTTGTAAATTTAATATTTCATATTTAGTGTATGATAGGAAATTTCATTTGTGTAAAGATATGACACCACAGGTTTTGCTCTAGGATTTATGCCCTCTCTAGCCCTGTGCATTTGGCTGATTTTGCAGGGGCTCTCATGAGTTGCCTCCCATTGAGAGAGTTTAAAGTCTAATTAGATAGTTCCTGATTATCCCCCAGATAACCAATAGAGGTAGTTTGCTGTGCAGATCATTGTGGTTATTAGGCTTTAGGGTTGAGTTGTACCTATTGATTGATTTTCTTCCTTAGCATTGTACATATTATGTAGCATTATGGCCACTAAACTTCAGTTAGAAGGTTTCTGGGTGACTTTCTGCTCCATTACTCTAATTCCTATTTCTCAAGTATGATCTGTCTTGAGAAGTAGGGTCTTATTTTCTATTTCTGGTAGATAATCAAGAGCCTTGGTGATTGCCTGTGTAATTTTGAGATTCTCTTGCATCACTCTCATCATCCACTCAAAGGGAGGTGTCTTCTGTCTGTCACCATGTTCCTTGCTATTGCACCTCCCTTGTTGCACTACCTGTACACTAATGTTCAGACTATGTATGTGTATTTCTCAGTGCGAATTTTATAGTATTGCTCACCTTNTTGTATTTGTCTGTTTACTCTTCTCATGACTCCTCTCTCAAGATGGGTGTATTTTTTTTTTTAACCTTATTTATAGAAAGGTCTCACTGTGTAGCCAGGCTGGCCTTGAACCTGCAGTTCTTCTGCCTTGTCGCTGAGTACTAAGATTTTAGAGCTGTTCTACAACACTTGGTTAAGATAGGTCTATTTGTGTAAAAAAATTTTTGATATGATAAAGGAATATAAATGAATATAGACAAATCTTGATGGAATGGAATCTTATAAGGGTTCCATATTTCAATAACAGATAAAGTTTTATTTGTTCGAGTAAGAAAAATGAACAAAAAGGAACATGGACAAAAGGTAGGCAGTTACTAGAACAGCAAATTCAGATGAAGATCAAATATCCAGGTAGAGAAATGAAAATTCAACTGAGTATTGCTTTTTATCCATGGGACCTGCAGGAATTCAAATGTCTGATTAACTTCTGAATTAAGGCCTTCTAGAAAGCAGTTTGGACTTATGAAAGTACAATATACAAAGACATACATACAGAGCTAGCCATTTGTTGCACCACTGTGTGTAATGGAAACACCTGTCAGCGATGTGGGATGCTGTTGCTAGCAGAGTAGTTAATAAAGTCTTTAGGGTATATCCAGGATCTACTGTGTTACCATCACCAAGAATGAATCAGAACTGTAAAGCTGTGGAACTGTCCCTAGGTGTTGATAAATGAGAAAAGCAGAGTTCAAAGAAATGTATATTGGGTGTGAGGAATTGTGCCAAAACCATTAAAAAAAAAAAAATTATTCTTCATGTGATATATAAAAGCTTTTATTTGCTTATATGCTTAAAGAGTTGTACAGGAAAATTTTTAAGAAATACCATTGCCAAAGAACATGATTTTTTTGAGACAGTCTCATGTAGCCCAGGCTGCCTCACCCTCAGTGAGTAGCTAAGGATGGGTTTGAATTCTCGGTTCCCCTTTCTGTATCAGCCAAGTGCTGGGATTACAGGTTGCTTTCTAGAGAATTTTTTATAAAGCTTTATATAATTCATTATCACATGACTAAGAAAGATGTGAAATATTTAGTGAAATGGTATTTACAAATTTGTTCTATGCTGGGTACAAATATGACTTAGAAACATGAACTGGGGCAGAAGCTGTAGTTTCCAGTACAGACAAAAGCTAAATCATTGCTTAAATACGCATTGTGTAGAAATCATGGAGTTTGAATATGATACATAATATAAACCATCATCTCTTAGAGCTTAATATTAGCTAGTAACAAATACTGGTTATTTGTATACAATCAGGGCAACAAATAATGATGAGTGGGTGTTGTTTCATCCCATACCAGTTTCCTTATAGTGCTATAGAGAATGCTTGTCTAAACATGTATTAGTGGTGTAGTTATTATTAGTGCAAGTTGCTTTAGGGACTGTGCTCATCCTGTTAAAAGATTTGTTATAATGAATTCTTGTCCTCTTAACTGGTGACAGTATAGAACGAACAACCAGCATAGCCAAAGACATCCTTAGGTTAACAAGGGGCATTACTTTTAAGGAGGGCAGTGCTGTCACAGAAGAATCAGCAAGTTGTAAACTCCTAGAACATTGTAACAAAGACATTGTTGGTGAGCTTGAACAGTATTTCAGAATGCATGATTTATAAAGCCTGTATTCACATACATGTCTCTGTGTGTTTTTTCTCAAATCCAGCAATTGGGTCAGATGGTCTGTGTTGTCAGAGCAGAGAAGTAAAGGAATGGCATGGGTGCAGAGCTACTAAAGGATTACTGAAAGGTATGTGAGCAGCATCCGTACTTGCTTAAGTCATATTATCAATACATAAACTCTCCTTAAGTAGCTTTAAAGCAAGGATCTGAAGACCTTTAATGGTAGGTACTAAGACACCTACAGTTCTTCATTTGTAACATACAAATTTTAATTCAGAAACAGCAGGAAAGTTGCAGCATGCTAAATGAATTATATGTGTGTAATCTGTATAAATCTCAAACTGTTTTACCTTTACAGGGAAGCACTACTATGAGGTGTCCTGCCATGATCAAGGGTTGTGCAGAGTTGGCTGGTCTACCATGCAGGCCTCCTTAGACCTAGGTAAGATTTTCCGAAGTAACTGAATTGATTTATCTGTGTAGATTGTTAACCGTTTTATTATTTGGAAAAAAAAAAACTACTAGACTTAACTATATTGTTTAATTTTACAAACAGAGAAATATTTATCTGTACCTCACCCTGTTCCAGGAAAATTTTGAGCTTATCTCCCCTCCCCATTTCCCCCTCCAAAAAAAAACCTCTCAGTATTCTAAATATGTGAAATTAGATAAGATTAAGATATGAGCCAGGCTTTTAATCCAGCAGAGGCAGAGGAGGCAGAGATAGAGGAGGCAGAGGGAGTAGAGGAGAAAGAGGAAACAGAGGAGGAAGAAGAAGAGGAAGAAGAGGAGGAAGAGGAGACAAGAGGAAAAGGAGGCAGAGGTAGAGGCAGAGGCAAGGATTGCTGTGAGATTGAGGCAACCTGCTCTACATAGAGAGTCAGGCCAGCTGGGGCTATGGGGAGACCTTATTAAAGAAAAAAGAATATGAATGGGAGTCAGGGTGGGTAAAATTATCATGACATGGCAGTAGGGTGTGGTGGCGCATGCCTTTAATCCCAGCAC
The DNA here is from genome assembly GCA_009823505.1 of Rhizomys pruinosus. Lineage (NCBI taxonomy): Eukaryota > Metazoa > Chordata > Mammalia > Rodentia > Spalacidae > Rhizomys > Rhizomys pruinosus. The sequence goes on along the minus strand of VZQC01003175.1, from coordinate 1,621,424 downwards.
TCCAGAGGGAGAAGCAGGACGATCTCTGTGAGTTCAAGGCCAGCCTGATCAACATAGCTAGCTCCAGGCCAGCTGGGACTAAAGGGAGACTCTGTCTCAAAAAGAGAAAAAAAAGTCTAAATTTGTGCCTGAATTTGTTAGTGGCCAGAGCCAAGAAGGGTGTACTGTCGCTTGTGACTGTAATATTGCATATTTATTGTAGTCTGATATTGACCAGATGACTTAGAATTCAGAAAAGTAAGGGTAAAAAATGTCTAATGTGGTTTCTCAAACTTGGTACGTAAAGTCATTTCTTTTGCAGGGCTTTTAATTTTCTTTGTATTCTCACTCTACATGTTAACTGCTTTTTAAACTTAGGTACTGACAAGTTTGGATTTGGCTTTGGTGGAACAGGAAAGAAATCTCACAATAAGCAGTTTGATAATTATGGAGAGGTAAGCTCTGATATTACTGATTTATACAGCATTTGTAACTTTCCTTGCATTCTTGATCACTTAGGATGTGACTGAAGATAGAGATGATTCTCAAAATCATATGTTTTCTATAGAACATTCAGATTTGGGCTTGAGAAAGAAACATCATGACTAAATCAGTGTATTGTACTTCTAAACTCTTAGCTCCTCTGGAGTATATTAAGTTGTCTTTCTTTACCTCATTTTGACTTTGGCTTTGAGTCTCATATGTATGTCACTCTCATTTTTCCATTTTGATCAGGAAGGCTTTAATTATAGTCATTCAGCTGAGCATAAATTCATAGTAGTGAGCCTAAATATGTTGATTCTAAGAAGCCTGTCAGATATATCTACTATTACACATGATGTAGTTCTTAAAAGCATTTTCTATTTGTTTTGTGGGGAGTGGTTTTTTTGAGAAAGGATTTTATTCTGTAACCTAGATGCCTAGCAGTCCTTACTCAGCCTCCAAGTGCTGGGGTTGTGGGGATGAGTCACCGTGCCTAACTCTGATAGGCATTTTTCTTACCTACATTGTCATTTAGAGAATTTTTTTTAAATTTTTTTAATTTTACTTATTTTCATATGTGAATGAATGTACTGTCTGCATGTAGGTTGGTGCACCCGTGTCATGCAATGCTGCAGAGGTCAGAAGAGGGTGTCAGATTCCCCTGGAACTGGAGTTAAAGACGATTTTCAGCTGCCATGTGGGTGCTGGGGATCGAACCCGGGTCCTCTGCAAGAGCAGTCGGCACTCTTAACCTCTAGGCCATCTCTCCAGCCCCCGAGAATTTTTTTTTATTATGTTATTGTGTGTGTGGTCACGTGCATGCAAGCGTACCCATCTGTGGTGATCAGAGAACAGCTTGCAGGATTCGTCTCTCTCATTCCACCATGTGGGGCCAGGGGATCAAACTCAGATTGGCAGGCTTGGTGACTAGGGTCTTTACCCGCCAAGCTCTCTCTCCTGCCCCAAGAAACTATTTGGAACCAGCAGCGCATGCTTTTGTTGCTGCTATCTATGGTGTGTTAACTTGATTTCCAATTTTGCTTACTGTTAATAGCACTTCACTTTCTGGGTTTCTAGGAATTCACAATGCATGATACCATTGGATGCTATCTTGATATTGATAAAGGGCATGTGAAGTTCTCTAAGAATGGTAAGCTCTCTATGGATCTTATTAGCAAAAATAATTTTTTGTGTTTTGTTTTAAAGCCACACATCCACTTTAATCATTTCCTCCTCCCACCCTGCCTTTCACTTGAACTGATTTGTTCAGTATTTACTGTGTGCCAGGTACATGGGTAATAATTGGTGAAGACACAACAGAGTAGACAAGCAAGGTGTCTCTGGTGCTTACATATTGATGGGAAGAAGCAGACATAATATGTGGTGGAGAAGGTAAAGCAGGGGAAGGGAATAGAGAGTGATGACAGTCCAGGGATGTGTGCTTTTCTGTAGGATGGTCAGAGAAAGCTTCAATGAGGTGACAATTATGTAGAAGTCATAGTTGGCTGGTGAGCTGTGTTGATAATGTTGAAGAACATTTCAAGCAGAGGGAAGAAAAATTGAAAGTAGAAGTTTGTCTTAATAACAGTGAGAAAGTGCATGTGTTAAGTGCACTAAGCTTGGGGGAGGACGTGGGAAACATTAGGTCAGTGAGGTGGGCTGTAACATAAACTGCTTTCTGTTCTGAGAAAGATGGGAACCCTCTGGGGTTCTGAGCAGAGTGACCTCATGTCTCTAACAAACTGGGAATAGCTGTGTTGATAACAGACTCAGGAGTTAGTGGTTGGGTTGAAATCATCTAGGGAGTGATTTCAAGGCCTAGGTTCCTGGGACTAGAATTGGCCTACTGAGGAAAATCCAGTAGGGAGTAGTAATACATGGGCTTTAGTTGGTCAGGAGTGGAAAGTGATTCAGTCTAGAGGGAGCAGTCAAGTTGTTCCCAGTGCTGCTGAGAATCTTATCAAGAAAGACAGGAGTGGGCCAGGTGTGGTGGCGTGTACCTTTAATCTCAGCACTTGGAAGGCAGAGGCAGGAGGATCGAGATTGAGGCCAGCCTGGTCTACATAGCAAGTTCAGGTCAACTGGGGCTACAAGAAGACTGTCTCAAACACACACACACACACACACACACACACACAGAGAGAGAGAGAGAGAGAGAGAGAGAGAGAGAGAGAGAGAGAGAGAGAGAGAGAGAGAGAGAGAATGACGAGACAGAAGTGATAGTTCACTGTAGGACTGGCAGATGAAGAGCGTGAGTGCACTTGATAGCTATCTTGTGGGGCAAGAGGATAGATGAATCAGAATCATTCTGCAGGTAGTGGGATGGAAAGCAAGGAAGGGACAGTACAATAGTGGAAAGTGAGTTGTGGTTTACCAGGTAGCAGGAAGATAAAAGGTAAGTGGAAGAAGAGGAGGGCTTAAGGGAGGATTTCTGTATGTTGTACTATGGGAATCTGTGTGCTATGGGACATCCAATAGACATGGAGTACTGTGAAGATACAGAGGGGTGGAAGGAAGAGATGAGAGTGAAAAGATGGAAGAGGCTGGCTCCGGGCAGCCCTGTCTATCTGTGAGTTCTGAGGGGAAGATAGTAGGCAAGGTAGAGATTTGATGTTGTATCTGGAAATTCTTGAATTGTTTCAGTTCTGGTTTTGTTTGTTTTTTTAAGGAAAAGATCTGGGTCTGGCATTTGAAATACCAGCACATATAAAAAACCAAGCCCTCTTTCCTGCTTGTGTTTTGAAGGTAATTAGAAACCCGTTTATAAAAGTTTTACTGTGATCTAAGCTAATTAATTTTCATTATATTATACCAGGCAATTTGCAGTAGGTTTTTAATTTTCTCCTTTATTCAATACTAGAATGCTGAATTAAAATTTAACTTTGGTGAAGAAGAATTTAAGTTTCCACCAAAAGATGGTTTTGTTGCTCTTTCAAAGGCACCAGATAGTTATGTTGTCAAATCACAGCACACAGGTATGTATTGCATCTGAGAGGGTGAAGTTTCTAGAATGGGGCAGGTAAAGAACTCAAGTAGGTAGGGTTTGTCATACTGAGTTCATTTGCCTTCCACTCTGGTTTAGTCAGACCTCTTTATTTAATGAATTAGTAAATTTCAATTTCAAAATTTAACTGGTGAACTGTTTTGTATCTGTTAAGGCATTTAGACATTTAGACCATTGTAGTCACAATGGCGGTTTCTAATATGCTCGGATTCTGTGCTTGTTTAGTGCCATAGCAGCATACCAGGTGCTTAGCTTCATAACACCCCCTAAGGAGGTACTCTTTACATTTTAGAAGGCTTGAGGAATAAGGATTTGAAGTAACTTACCCAATGTCAAAGAGCAAATAAGTGGTACAACTGAATTCAAATCCAAGCAGTTGACTAGAATGCTAATATTATTTCCTGTATTACCTAATATAGTCCACTTTTTTAAAGTGAGTAAATTTTGTAGCTTATCACAGTGCCCTTTTTAGAACTTTATCTATCAGTTATCCCAACTAGACTTAAAAAATCTTTAGTTTAAGAATTCTAGCTTTATTTTGTTTCACAGTCTCCTGTACATTTTTTGACAGATATTTAAATTTTTGGTACTGGAATATTAGTACTCATGCTTTACAACTAATGGTATTTCTGGGTGTAATTTAAGTGCGTTGTAATCTTTTTGTTGTCCTAAGGTAATGCACAGGTGACACAAACAAAGTTTCTTCCAAATGCTCCAAAAGCTCTCATCGTGGAACCTTCCCGGGAATTAGCTGAACAAACGTTGAACAATGTAAAGCAGTTTAAGAAGTATATTGATAATCCTAAATTAAGGTAATTCCTTCTTTTGTGCTCAAATGCTTATTGTCTTTTTTTAAAATATTTATTATTTTTATGTGTATGAATGTATTGCCTGCATGTATGTAAGTGTACCCATGTCATGCAGTGCTTGCAGAGGTCAGAAGAGGGTATTAGATTCCCCCTGGAACTGGAGTTAAAGTGTTCATTAGCTACCATGTAGGTGCTGGGAATCAAATCCCTGTCCTCTGCAAGAGTGTCCTGTGTTCTTTTATATATATATATATATATATTTTTTTTTTTGTATGTTTATGAATGTACTGTCTGCATGTAGGTTTGTGCACCCATGTTGTGCAATGCCACGGAGGTCAGAGAGGATGTCGGATTCCCCTGGAACTGGAGTTAAGACGATTCTCAGCCGCCATGTGGGTGCTGGGGATCGAACCCGGGTCCTCTGCAAGAGCGGTCGGCGCTCTTAACTGCTAGGCCATCTCTCCAGCCCCAAGAGTGTCCTGTGTTCTTAACCACTGAGCCATCTCTCCAATCCTGCTTATTGTCTATAGTCTTAAAGTATTTTGGAAGAATTAAGTGGAAAAAGTGGGGCATTCAGTGTAAATGCATAATACAAGGATTTAAGTATATAACTGTATCTAACTTTGATATATAGTAGCAATGTTTCCATATAAAACCTTATTCATTTGGTAGTTTATGCCATTTGTTCTAGGCCTGTGGTGAGGCTGAGTCTTCACAGTGTAGAACACATGGCAAAGAAGACTGCTAACCTCACAGTAGCCAGAAAATAGAGCTGGATAGAAAGAAATCAAGAACAAGTTTAACTCTCCCAGGGTATTTCTCCAAGGACCCACTTCTCCAACTAGACCCTGTCTTTTGATTCTACCATTTCCCAATAATGCCATCAAATTTTGTATCCAGCAGTAGATCAACCTCTTGCTTAGGTCAGAACCTTTATAATCCAGTCACCTCTCAGCGGTGGGATCCAAGAGCTGGGGCAATGTCTTCAACACAGAGCCTTTTTAGGGACACTTCATGTGCTGTCCATAATGCTATCATGTATTTGTGTTCTGCTGTTTTAAATGTGCAAAGCTGCCAGGCGTGGTGGTGCATACCTTCAATCCTAGAACTCGGGAGGCAGAGGCAGGCAGATCTCTGTGAGTTTGAGGTCTACATAGTGAGTTCCAGGACAGTGAGGGCTACAGGGAGACCCTGTCTCAAAAAAAGACCCCCAAAAAGTGCAATGCCTTACCTAATTCAATTTTACTTTCTTTAAGGCCAGGATTTAAAATATTATTCAACTCTACTTTTCATTCAAGTATAGATTATTGTGTGTGTGTGTGTGTGTATATATATATATATGTAGGGTAAATGTAACTAATGGAGATGAATATTGTTCGCTAAAAAATGAGCCCCCCCCCGCCAAAAATAAAAAAACAAAACAAAAGAAATGAGCTGGGCATGGTGAGTAGTTCAAGGCCAGCCTGGTTTACATAGTGAGTACCTGAGTACCAAGCCAGCTAGCTGGGGCTACAGGGAAACCCTGCCTCAAAAAAGACAAAAAACAAAGGAAGAAAAGATAGAATACTTTCCAAAGGAACTTTGAGGCCTTATTTAGAGATACAAATTATTGGCTTTGTCCCCTGGCTGTACTAAATCACAACATTTGGGGAATGGGAATCAAACCCTTTCCTTGTTTTCTAAAAGGAAAAAAGCATTAGCTCCATATGATTCTCAAGTAGCACATCTGCTATGGGTATTTCCAGATTTAGGAAACAGTGGTAAAATGTAAAAGGATAGGGAATGTGCCAAGATTATGTCCATTCATAGAAAGTTTGTTGTGTACTTTTATAATGATCTAAATGACTTAAGATCATATTTGGCAGGCATAAAACTAATTTTTAATGAATTATAAATTTATAAAACTCAGTGTTAGATTATTCATTTTCTTAATGCTCTAGTATTCTTAAATTGAGAAATCAAATCAAATAATACAATTATTTTACCTTCAGTTTGTAGTTCTTTTTTACACTGTTTTTTATGTAGTCTGTCAAAAATATTCTGACACTACAATATATAAATCTTAGTAGATAATAGGTTTCAGAAGAGCTTGAGTCATCCTGATGTAGGGTTTGTAGATGAGGAATAATTTTTTTCTATGCTCTTACCTTCACATTCTCTTCATTGGTATTAACCATGCTTTAGCATCATTTACGGCTGTTGGGATAGCCTCCACCTTCTCTGTATTTACTTTTAGGTTCTCTTCTAATGACTTATTCAGTTTTCACTATTAATTCCTGCCTGAAAGGAACAGATACAGCTTAGCAGGGTAGAACAGACTTTAATCTTCTTTCTCTGTTATTTGGTATTTATTTCAGAGAACTTCTGATAATTGGAGGTGTTGCAGCTCGAGATCAGCTTTCTGTTTTGGATAATGGGGTAAGCTGTACCTTTAATTTGGCAATGTAATTCTGTTTTGTCCAAGAAAAATCAAATGAGCCTGATATTAGAACAAGACCAGAGTGTGCATGTGTTCAAAGACATCTTGCAGGCATCCCTTTTCATTACCCCGACGTAATACAGAGTAGTACTAAATTCTTCATGTGAAATGCCACTGAATTTTTTGTTTACCCTTTAAACTCCTGAGAATTTCCTTCTATCTCTTATGAATTAAAATTCATTCTCTCTCTCTCTCTCTCTCTCTCTCTCTCTCTCTCTCTCTCTCTCTCTAAAAAAGAAACCAAAATGCCAGGCATGGTGGCGCACGCCTTTAATCCTAGCACTTGGGAGGCAGAGGCAGGTGGATCTTTGTGAGTTCAAAGCCAGCCTGGTCTACAGAGCGAGTTCCAGGACAGCTGGGGCTACAGGGAGACCCTGTCTCGAAAAGACCAAAAAAAAAAAAAAAGAAAAAGAAACCAGAGCTAAGGTTGAAAATGGAGATGAAGTAGATTATAGAAAAGTAGAAGTTTCTGCATCCGCCTTTTGGAAGAAGGAGTAATCTTAAGACAGTCAGTGGTGGTTCAAGCAAGGGGACAGCTGTAAGAGAAGGCACATGTAAAGGAAGTCTTTTTTTTTTTTTAATTTTATTTATTTCTTTATGTGTATGAATGTACTGTCTGCATGCAGGTTTGTGCACCGTGTTGTGCAATGCCACGGAGGTCAGAAGAGGGTGTCGGATTCCCCTGGAACTGGAGTTCTCCTGGAATTGGAGCCTCAGACGGTTCTCGGTCTCCATGTGGGTGCTGGGGATCGAAGCCGGGTCCTCTGTAAGAGTGGTCGGTGCTCTTAACCACTAGGCCATCTCTCCAGCCCCGTAAGGGAAGTGTCTTAAAGACAATCCTTAAGTGTGTCATTATGTAGGACAAAGGCAAGACTCCAAGTCCTAATTATTTGGGGGGAAGGTTTAGAAATTCTTAACTGTGTTCATTCATTCTCTGAAGGTTGGACTTCAAAAATACTTTGTATTCATGAATTGAACTTAAATTTTTCCTTTCCTTTCCTGAATAATCATGTTCTCCTTTAGTTCCATCCCTATCAAACTAAATTTGATCTTGAATGGACTGTATAAATTGAGAGCAAGGAATCATTTTAATGTATGTGATATTTTAAGATGCATATTATTATTGCTCTGATATATTCTTAGTGTGTTATTTTAGTGATTGATAAATTTCAAAGATTTATTCTCAGCTTTCAGTTTTCAAACTCAAATCATTCCTTCTATAATTAAGATTTTTTAACTTAGAGTTTCCAGCTTCAGTCTTACCTCAGAATTTAAAGGCTGGGGCAATGGCTCAGTCAGTAAAGTTAGTTTGCTGTGCAACTGTGAGGACCTGCCTGAGTTCGGTCCCTAGCACCAACCAGGTGTAGAGAATGTAACTGGTTGAGAGAGTGTTTGCCTAGCACACATAAAGCCCAATGTTCATTCCCCAGCACTGCATAAACGAGGCACTCTCCTATAGTTCCAGCACTTGAGAGGTAGGGAGAGAAAGCATCTTGAGTAAAGCTAGGTAGGCATGGTGGCTGGCACCTATAATCCTCATGCTGGGAAGATGGAGATAAAGATTCCTAGGTCTGCTGGCCTGCTAGCCTAAACTCCGTGAGCTCCAGATTCTATGAGATACCCTGTCTCAAAAAATGAGGTAGAAGAGATGGAGAGTTGGCCTAGCGGTTAAGAGTGCCAACTGCTCTTGTGGAGGACCCAGGTTCGAACCCCAGCACCTACCTGGCTGCTGAGAACTGTCTTTAACTCCAGTTCTAGGGGAATCCGAAGCCCTCTTCTGACCTCCACGGCATTGCATGACATGGGTGCACAAACATACATGCAGACAGTATATAAAAATAAATAAATAAATAAATAAATAAATAAATAAAATTAAAAAAAAAAAGAGGTAGAAAACAATTGAAGAAGACATCAGATATCAACCTCTGGCCTCCACATGCATGCCTACTCATGCATATACACATATACAATTGATACTCATTAAAGCCATTGACAAAGTAAAGGCAGTGCTACTCCATAGTTTTTTGGGGAGAGTTCAATTCTCTTCCTCCACTTAAGGCATCTAGTGTGTTGTCTTTCTGCTTCTTTCCATCTTACACTTTCCAAGCTTGCCTCCC
>VZQC01003175.1:1586860-1612214 GCA_009823505.1 Rhizomys pruinosus | reverse complement strand
ATTTTTTAAATTGAAATTTTTTTTTATTTAGTTCTGATGTAACTATTTTTAAAATTGCTTTCCTTCCTTTTTTTTTTTTTTTTGCAATCCTTTCTATCCTTCTTCCTTGCAAGTCCTCTCCCACTGAGGTACCCCAGTGCATACATTTTCTGATTTCTTACAGTAACCCTCCTTCTGAGATGGTACTCTTCTCATTTTACATATTACCAAAAGGCCTATCAGATATCCAATAACTGCTCTAAGAATTAAAATGTTGCAGATAGAGTTTTATTCCAGAGCCAGGGTTCCTACTCTCTTATTACTCTGTAGACTTGGCTACTAGATATGTGTGGGAGAGTGCAAAGCATTGTAGTTTTGTATGCATTAGGAGTCAATACTATTATCATTTGTGTAGGTTTGAAATTTTTTTATGGTACTTTAACTTGCTATCATTTGATTTAGATCCTGTAGAACCTTTCTTATGTTTTGACTCAGAGTTTCAATTCCATCGTAGGTACTTAACTTTCATATAATATAAATGCTCATGACTTCAGTAATCTATACTTCATGTTCCTTACCTGAAAATAGGAATAATAATGGTCATATTTACTTTATTAGTCATATGAAATAAAACTTACATATAAGACACTTAGCTTAGTGTCTGTTTAATGTAAGCAAGTGATAATTATTCGTTATATTCTTAGGCAGTCTTGTCACAATTACCGTTAATTATAATCAAATGTATTGAGCACTCATGATTTTAACAATCATCTTTTTTTTTTTGGCTTTTTCGAGACAGGGTCTCCCTGTAGCTCCAGCTGTCCTGGAACTCACTCTGTAGACCAGGCTGGCCTTGAACTCACAAAGATCCGCCTGCCTCTGCCTCCCAAGTGCTAGGATTAAAGGCGTGAGCTACCACGCCCAGCTTAACAATCATCTTGTAAAATAAAATGTATTCCCTCAGTTCAAAAATGGGAAAATTATTACTAGAAGATACTAAGTCATTTAAGGTCACATAGTTAAATAATGGTAGACTTAGGATGTCAGTCCGGGTTTAATTTCAGAATGTATCTGATTTTTTTTTCTTGGAAAATACAAATTTAATGTATACCCATGTATAACAGTTAAAGCGTCCAAAATCAGTTGCTAGAGTCTTTATTAATTTGAAACCACAAACAAAAATGTAATATTATGGCAATATCTGTTTACAACTCCTTAATAAATTTAGCATTGACTCTGACTATTCAATCTGCATGTTTTTGTTATAAATGGAAAATTATTCATTGCTGTTCTAAAAATAATTATAATAAATTCTTGGTTTCCATTGGTTGTTTCTTTTGCAATTTTTCAGGTTGATATTGTTGTAGGCACTCCAGGAAGACTAGATGATTTGGTGTCAACTGGAAAGCTCAACTTGTCTCAAGTTAGATTCCTAGTCCTAGATGAAGCGGTATGTTGAAATATAGTCATGCTTTCTTAAAAAAGTATGCATACTGGGCTGGAGGGATAGCACAGCCATTAAAGGCTGAGGCTGAGAACCGCAAAAAAAAAAGTATGCATATGTTTTGGAGATAAAATTCTGTAAAATGAAGAAAAAATACAGGTCAGCCATGATCACATTTCTTAGAGATAATCACAGTTTGGCATATATTTATCCACTTTATATTTATATAAAGAAAGTTGACTTTTTGCATTTATAGATTCAGTCAAGCTTGAATAAGGAAATACTTGAAAAATTGCTTCTATATTGAGCATGTGGTACAATTTTGGGGGGTCATTTTTCCCTGAATAATATAGTGCACCAACTATTTACATATCTTTTACATTGAATGTACAGGAAATTAGAAACAATTTAACAATACATGGAGAATATGGATAGGCCTACAAAAGGGTCTTGAGCATTTGGGGATGGGGGACCCAGAAGTAGTCCTAGCACTGATTATCTAAATCCTAAAGGATGACTACATTAAAATAATATAGATAGGATCAAGATTTGAGAATATAGGAAACCCTTTTTTAAAAATACAATATCCGGGCTGGAGAGATGGCTCAGCGTTAAGAGCTCTGACTGTTCTTGCAGAAGACCCGGGTTTGAGTCCCAGCACCTACATGGCGGCTAAGAACAGTCTTTAAGCTGGGCATGGTGATGCACGCCTTTAATCCTAGCACTTGGGAGGCAGAGGCAGGCGGATCTTTTGAGTTCAAGGCCAGCCTGGTCTACAGGGTGAGTTCCAGGCCAGCTGGGGCTACAGGAAGACCCTGTCTCAAAAAAAAAAAATACAATATTATAAATATTTTGTTATTATTTGTAATTAATCTTTGAAGGCTGTTTAACAATCTGTTATTTAGATACTTCATAGTTTAATTACTCTCGACTAGATACTTAGATGCTTTTTACTACAAATAGCTCTTTATGCATACATTGTTGTTGTTTTGTTTTTTTTTGAGCTAGGGTCTCCCAGTAGCTCCAGCTGGCCTGAAGCAGCTCCCTGTGTAAACCAGGCTGGGCTTGAATTCACAGAGATCTGTCTGACTCTGCAAGTACTGGGATTAATTATGAAGCTATGCCTGGCTTCATAAATTATTTTTTCATGCTACGAATTATTTCTTTTTGTCAGAGTTGCAAAATATGGACCATCTGAGAGGACATAAAGCATGTTTGAGGCTTTTGAAATAATCATCCAAATTACTCTCAAGCTATTTGAATGAATTTCGCAGCACTGACTGAGGCTTTTTTTATTTTTCCTATTAAAAAGAGACTTTTAAAAGGACATGTGTAGGGCTGGAGAGATGGCCTAGTGGTTAAGAGCACTGAGTGCTCTTGCAGAGGACCCGGGTTCAATCCCCAGCACCCACATGGCGGCTGAGAATCTTTAACTCCAGTTCCAGGGGAATCCGACACCCTCTTCTGACCTCCGTGGCATTGCATGTCACAGGTGCACAAACCTGCATGCAGACAGTACATTCATACACATATGAAAATAAATAAAAATTTTTTAAAAAAGGACATGTGTTAGAAACTGTTATATTCATTCCAGAATATTAGAGTATGATTTTGGTTTATTATAGTTTTTCCGTACTTTATGAGTTTTTCCTGCATGTATGATAAGTGCACTCATGTTATGCAATACCTGTTGTAAGCCAGAAAGAGGGAGGGCATCAGATCCACTAGAATGGAGTTAACTAAAAAGCCTGCTAGCTGCCATGTGGATGCTGGGAATTAAATCCAGGTCCTCTGGAAGACCAACTATCTCTCCAATCCCAGCTTTTCCATATTTTGCCTTTAGTTACAAGTGATCTGAAGTTGAATTTATAACTTCACTTTATTCAGCAGAAAAAAAAAATCCTGTGGAACACAGTTGTTTTACAAATACAGGGATATGTATGTATATGAATTCTCTTTCATTGCATTTTAAATTTAAAAATGAAAAAAAGCTTTTAGCCAGGCACGGTGGCACACACCTTTAATCCTGCCTAGCACTTGGGAGGCACGAGCAGGCACATCACTGAGTTCAAGGCCAATCCTGGTCTACATAGTGAGTTCCAGGCCAGCTACAGGGAGACCCTGTCTCAAAAAGACAAAATAAATAAATAAATAAACAAACAATTTACTACTGATTACAAACTCAATTTTTTTCTTTTCTTTCTGCAGGATGGGCTTCTTTCTCAAGGTTATTCTGATTTTATAAACAGGATGCACAATCAGATTCCTCAAATTACCTCTGATGGAAAAAGACTTCAGGTATCAAATGGCTAATGCAGCTTAAGAATGCATGCAGACAATTGTTACATGTTATTGTGGTGGCATAGTTTTCTGTTTTAATGTCTTCTGATTAAATGAACGGTGTGAAACATTCATTCTAGTTTTCCTAAGCTCTTGTGGAAGAGATGGCAAGATTTCTATGTGAGAGTGAGGAGACTACACCTCAGAGATCAGCCTGCCAATCTCACACTGATAGTTGTTACTACAGGGAGTATCAGTGCTGAACTAGTACAGCTTTCCCAGCCACTATACTTTGTTCCTATGTCAGTGTTAGTATGATATAATACTGATGGTTAAAAAATAAAAGTTTGTCTAAATCTGAACTTTCCTGTTCTTAGGTGATTGTTTGCTCTGCTACTTTGCATTCTTTTGATGTAAAGAAATTATCTGAGAAGATAATGCATTTTCCCACATGGGTTGATTTAAAAGGAGAAGATTCTGTTCCAGATACTGTGCACCATGTTGTTGTCCCTGTGAATCCTAAAACTGACAAACTCTGGGAAAGGCTAGGGAAAAACCACATTAGAGTAAGTGCTTTGCAATGTGGACATTTGTGTAGTCAATGAGTTGCCTTGGGTTCTTAGTGGTGTTTAAAGGAATGAGACTTTGTGCTGGAGATACACTGACTGTGTTGGGTGTTTAAAAGGCACTGAATAAATGATATTCTTTTTCTCTGTATATAAATCACTTATAATTTGGTTTGATAGCTTCATAGATAAGATTAGATATATCTAATTTCTGATGCAGTAATTTCAATTTTTAGTAGTATTTCTTTTTTTTTTAATATTTTATTTATTTATGTGTATGAATGTACTGTCTGCATGTAAGTCTGTGCACCCGTGTCGTGCAATGCCGCAGAGGCCAGAAGAGGGTGTCAGATTCCCCTGGAACTGGAGTTCTCCTAGAATTGGAGTTATAGACGGTTCTCAGCCGCCATGTGGGTGCTGGGGATCGAACCCGTTCCTCTGTAGTAAGAGCAGTCAGTGCTCTTAACCGCTAGGCCATCCCTCCAGCCCCGTAGTATTTCAATAGGAGCTTCATTGTGTTTTTCTGATGTTCTTTGTTATAAAATCAATTTCACTTGTCCATCATGTCATTTTTCCCTATTGTTATACTTTTATATAGTAAAGACATACCTCTTTTTTTTTTTGGTCATTTTGAGACAGGGTCTCCCTGTAGCCCCAGCTATCCTGGAACTCGCTCTGTAGACCAGGCTGGCCTTGAACTCACAAAGATCTGCCTGCCTCTGCCTCCCAAGTGCTACTATTAAAGGTGTGCGCTACTACACCTGGCAGTAAAGATATACCTCTTACAAATACACAGTAATGAGGGCCAGGTGTGGTAACACACACCTTTAATACCAGCACTCAGAAGGCCAGGAAGGCCATTCGTTTAGTGATTTCTTGGTCAGCTGGGGCTACAGGGAGATTCTGTCACAAAAAGGCAATAGATCACAAAAAGCTGATAGATGATAGATGATAGATAGATAGATAGATAGATAGATAGATAGATAGATAGATAGATGATAGATAGATAGATAGATAGATGATAGATAGATGATAGATAGTCTTGAAAACCCATTTGTGTTTTTATTATGTTTATACTCAATTGTCTTAGCTAATAAAATATTTTTCTCAAACTGAGAAACAGTTTTATGTATATATTATAAAGACATGCCTAAAATTTGGTCCAAGGGGCTGGACAGGAGGCTTCGTTGTTAAAAGCACCAGCTGCTCTTCCAGAGGACCCAGGTTCGATTCCCAGCACCCACATGGTAGCTAACAACCATTTGTAACTTCAGTTCCGGGGGATCCAACACCCTCTTCTGGTATCTGCAGGCATTGCATCCATGTGGTCTGTTTACATACATGCAAGTAGAACACTCATATCATAAAATAAAAATAAATTTAAAAATTTTATAGCCAGGCATGGTGGAGCACGCCTTTAATCCCAGCACTTGGGAGGCAGAGGCAGGCAGATATCTGTGAGTTCAAGGCCAGCCTGGTCTACAGAGTGAGCTCCAGACTAGCTGGGACTAAAAGAGAGACCCTGTCTCAAAAATTAAAAAAAAAAAAATTATTGAAAAAATTTAATCCAAAGACAAATGGATTTCTCCCTCTAAATGGAAACGACATCTTTTCTGAATCTTAATGTTCTTCACCTCTGTTTTATCCCTTGCTTTTGATAGACTGACGATGTACATGCGAAAGATAACACAAGACCTGGTGCTAATAGTCCAGGTAAGTTGAAAGAGTCAATAGAATGGGTTAAAGATCTTGGAAATTTTTGGTTTTCTTTGTTGAGTTTCTGTCCTATCTATCCTCATGAAGGATGTGAGATGACCTACAAAATTAGAACAGGAAATATGAAAATAAAAGGCAATAAAAATAATAAAGCGGGGACAAGCTAATCTCATTCAGTTTAGAGGAGGAATATTAATCACCGAAATTAGATAATAGTTTTATGGCATCTAAATCACCAAAATATCCAAGGAGCATAGATTTTAGATCATAGAGAGTTAGCAAATTTCTCTGGAAATAGATTTATATTGGCCCTGAAATTCCAGGAGAAAAAATGTCATATGAGGGATATGGGGTAATAAAAATAGTTTTAGCTATAATGGTGAAAGATACAGAAATTATCTAGCTTTCTTATTATTTTTGTATGTGCTAAAATACACCATCTTTAGCACTTTTTCATATTCTCAAATGGAAACTACTCATTAATTTTGAAAAAGCCTAACATTTTCTCAAGTAAATATATTCTAGGACAAAATTTGTTTCATGTCCATAATGTTCCAAAAATTTATAAAGGTACATTAGAGACAAGACCAGTGCTAAAACCTAAATGAATGGGTCTTAAACTCACTTGACTGTGTGTCTGACACCAGCTGTCTTGAGTGACCATTGGAAGGGGTCAGATTGCCTTGGCTAATTGGTTAAATTCACTGGGAGGTTTGGGACTTGTATCTGAAAGATGGATTGTCTGAAATCTTGATTAAAGAGTCCTTTTGAAGTCAGTTTTGCATGTAACTCCAGGTTTACATGTGTATACTCATTCTTGCTCTTGGAGAGGAGCAGAGAACCTGCTTGTTCAATGTAAGCTGTCATCTCACTGTTAAACATGCATTTTATAAAATCTAAACTTGTACTGTTTCTTACATTTTCTTTCCTTTTAAAAGTTTTGCTAGGGCTGTACTAGCTGGAGATGCCCAGAGAGCTTTTAGAAATAGATTGCATTAGATAAGAGCAGAGGAGTAACCTCCATAGCACCACTTGACAGTGGAAAAGAGATACTTGGAGGAGTGTGGCTGAGAAATTATTAACTAGGTTTTATATCAAGATTCTACTGCATGGAGTAAATATGAGTTTTCCTATGTTAGAATGATGTAGAAAGTTGATTAGTTTTTTTTTAATAAGGGTTATGATAGTTGAGTAAACATTTCTTGAGTATTGAAGGAAATTAATAAAAGGCAGATTATGACTAGTTATTCATGAGATGTAGAGCAAAGTTTGTGTTCCTTCTTACACACAGGTAGGGGTGTGTGTAAGCCATCAGCAGAAGTTTTTAGGGAGAGTTATGCAATAGGTTTGTGACCAATAATGTGTGCTCCTGACAATTCATATTCTGATTTTTTTGTTGTTGTTCTATGGCACTCAAGAGATGTGGTCTGAAGCTATTAAAATCCTGAAGGGAGAGTATGCTGTCCGGGCTATCAAGGAACACAAGATGGATCAAGCAATTATCTTTTGTAGAACCAAAATTGACTGTGATAACTTGGAGCAGTACTTCATACAGCAAGGAGGAGGTAATTTGTGTTTATTTCCTCATTTCATAGATTATTAGACTCAGGCTGATGAAATCTAGAATGGGTGCACAGAATTGAAAGCAGTAATGACACATTGTTATATATCTGTGTACCAAGTACTTTTCCATTGATAAGCCCTAGGAAAAATAATGAGAACTTTTTCCACATTGGTACATCTTTCATTGAAGTAAGCCTGAGTCAGCATTCTAAGGCTTTGGATCTAGATATATAAAGTTAATGTTAAATATCTAGATGTAAAAAAAAAACTAGATGTATAAACTTTAATATTAAAATTTGAATTATAATGACAAAAATAATAGAATGCATATCTTCTAAATCAGGATATAGGAGAAAAGGGGATGAGGGGAAAATCCTAAATAAAGCTAAAGGAAGAAGGAAGTCAAGTATGATGGTACACACCTATAATCCCAGCTCTTGGAAGGGCGCAGTTATCTCTCTCTTCCTTGTCTCAAAAAAAAACAAATCTTATGGAGAAGGGAGCTGGGGATCATGAGTTTAAGATGAATCTAAGGAATATACCAAGTTCTGGGTCAGCCTGAGCTACATCGTGAGATATTTTTTAATATATATTTCATGTATATGTGTGTATTTCCTACATGTATGTAAATGCACCTGTGTCATGCATTGTTGGCGGAGGTGGGAAGAGGGTGTTGGATCTCCTGAAACTGGACTTACAGAGGGTTGTTAGCTGCCATGTGGGTGCTAGAAACTGAACCCAGGTCCTCTGCAAGAGTAGCCAGTCCTCTTAAGTACTCTTAACTACTGAGCCATCTCTCCAGCCCTGTGACATATTTTAAAAACTCAAGAACTAGGGATATAGCTGAGTGGTAGAACAGTTGCCTAGTGTGCATGAAGATGCTGGGTTTTCATCTCTAACACTGCAAAAAAGGGTGTTGGTGGGGAACAAGTTAGAAATTACAGAATAAGACAGTATTTTAAAAATCTGAATATATTTCAGTACCAGTGGACTGAAGCATTCTGCTAAAGGCGCACATAGGATATTAAACTAGATGAAAGTTAAAAATATACTGTTATAAAGAACTATATCAAACATCCACATAAAAACAATTTACTGGTTTGGAAGATAAGACATTCTATTATTATAGTGATTATAATCTGGATTTTGATATTAAGGTTAATACACATCCCAAAATACTAATCTAAAGGAAACTAATCTAGTTGTAGTAAGGGATAAAATGGGCCTTAAGACAAAAATATTACTATAAATGGAAGATAAGACATTCTATTATTGTAGCGATTACAATTTGGATTTTGATATTAAGGTTAATATACACCCCAAAATACTAATCTAAAGGAAACTAATCTAGTTGTAGTAAGGGATAAAATAGGCCTTAAGACAAAAATATTACTGTATCTAAAGGGTCACTACTATAAAAATATCTACAGTGAACATATAATGACCCTAATTTTATGGTTCCTACATCAAATATGTAAATCAACATAAAAATATCCCCATTCAGTATGGAAGTGCAGAATGTGAAACACTACATTTTAAGCTAGAAATGAAGCATCAGATTTTGCCAAGTGTATTGAGCACACTGTAGTACTCTTGTTAATTGTTGAGAAGTGGTAAAGCCATTTTGTTAAAAAGGTCTTACGTTCTTTTATAAAGTTAAACATTAAGCTGGATACAGTGGCCCTTGACTATAATCCTACCTGCTTGGAAGGGTGATACAGGAGTTTGATACAAACCTGGGTAAAATAGCAGAGCTACCTCAAAAAAAACAAACAGACAAACAAATAAATAAATAAATGGTACTATCTTATGGTTTAGCAATTCAACTCATGAGTATTTTTCTCAAGATAACTGAAAATGTATATTAACAGAGATATGTGGAAGAATGGGCATGGCAACTTAGTTTATAATAGCCTAGAATGAAAAGCACACTAAATGCCTTTAAGTAGGTGAATAGCTAAGTGTGGAATGGTTGGTTACACAATGGAATACTTACTACTCAACAACAAAAAGAAATGGACTACTTACAAGCCAGCTGTGAATGAATCTTAGAAATGTGCTGAATGGGGGACTGGAGAGATGGCCTAGCAGTTAAGAGTGCCGACTGCTCTTGCAGAGGACCCAGGTTTGATTCCCAGCACCCATATGGTGGCTAAGAACCGTCTTTAACTCTAGTTCCAGGGGAATCCGACATCCTCTTCACGGGTGCACAAACCTACATGCAGACCGTACAGTCATACACATAAAAAATAAATAAAAAAAGAAATGTGCTGAATGAAAATATTTTCTGCATGAGTCTAATTTTAATAAAGTTCTGAAATAGTCCTAACTATTCTATGATAGGAAGAAACTAGAACAGTGATTATTCCTGTGAGAAAGGGAACAAAGATTGACTGGGAGAGGGCACAAGAATATTTTGTTAGATGAAATTGATGTTTTCTGGGTTTTTTGTTAAAGCTCAGCAAATGTATACTATAATCCATTTCTTTGTATGAAACACTCACCTAAGAAAAAACTAGACAAATATGGAGGTTTAGTTAATGATACTTTGCTAACTCACTTGAATTCAGAATGCATTGAAGCCCCAACTGTTTGTCTCTGGGCATACTGGTTGCTCTCATGTTACCTCTGCAGAGTTTTTGTTAGACATTTTGAATCAGTGCCTTTTAAAGTGTATTACTCTCTGAATTCTCAAGTATAATCTATTGACTCTAATATACTGGTGTAGAAAAGTGTCAAGTGACAAAGAGGTTGTCCTGGATTCTCTCAGTGGTGCTTACAGGTTTTATGAATTTCAGAAGGGTGTTTGTCTGACTCTGGATAGAGCTGTTATCTTTTTGTTAAATGTCTACTAGAAGAGTCCATTTTAAGATTGGCTACTACTGCACTTGCTTCTACAGTAGAAACTCTGCTCTTCCAGTTTGTAGCTTCTAATCTGCTGTGGCTAAGAACCCCAACTAAATTGCTTAGAATACCTTAGGAAGGGTGGGCTTCTAGTATTTCTGTTAGGAGAAGCGTGCACTAAATATGTTTTCTTTGCTTCTTCCAAGAATGAGTTCTTTGCTTATGTTTTGGTTCATGCAGAAAAGCAAGACTCCTGGTATATACAGATGCATTTTAGTTGGCACACTTCTTCACCTACTCCTTCTACAGACTGAGAGGGACAATTAAACACATTTTTATTGTTTGTAGAATTTGTATGTGTATGTGTGTGTGTGTGTGTGTGTACATGCATGTAAAGGCCAGAGGCCTTCATCAGGTATTGGCTCAATTACTTTTCACCTTATTTTTTGCAACACAGTCTGTCACTAAACCTGGAGCTCATCGATTCAGTGAAGTTTGATGGTCAGTGAGCTCCATGAGCCCACTTGCGCGCGCGCGTGCGCACACACACACACACACACACACACACACACCCCCATGCTGGTGTTACAGATACTGGCCACTCTACCTGGCTTTACATGAACACTAGGAATCCAAGCATACACATTTTTGCTTGCGCTTTACCAGCAGAGCCGTCTCTCAAGCCCTATGTGGACTTTATTTTAATGACGTCTGTCTGTGAAAGAAATTTTGTTAACCTTCATTTATGACTAATTGGGGTATATAGATTTTTATAGAATGGTATGGTCTTATTGTAGTCAGAAGTTTATTGCCTTTTCATTATAGATTTAGGCATAATGTTTTCCAAGGTCATACGTTCAATGTACTTTTCACTAGGACCTGATAAAAAAGGACACCAGTTCTCATGTGTTTGTCTTCATGGTGACAGAAAGCCTCATGAAAGAAAGCAGAACTTGGAAAGATTTAAGGTACTAATGCTTAGTTGCCTATGTTTCCTTAGTACATAAGGGAATTGGTTATAATTTTCTTCAGTGCCAGTTAATATTATTAAAATAGTTTTCACTCTTATTTATTTTATTTAGGTGTATGAGTATATTTCCTACATATGTAACTGCGTTTATGTTCTGCAATGCCCTTTAAGGTCAGAAGAGGGCGTCAGATCCCTTGAAATTAGAGTTAGATGGTTGTTAGCCACCTTGTGGGTGTTGGGAACTGAACCTGGGTCCTCTGCAAGAGTAGCCAGTGCTCTTATCTGCTGAGCTATCTTTTCAGCCCTCTACCCTTATTTATGTGTCTTCATTGTGGCAGAGCTTACTCATTTTCAACACCCAGATGATAACTCTAGTGTTCTCTGTTAGCACAGTGCTACTTACAGAAGCTTTCATTGAATTCAGGCTGCTAAGTAGTGCTCTCCCTAAAAATAAATAATTTTCTCTGGTAGATAATTCTTAAAGTATTAGGTAAGCATTGTCTATCAGCCTTTTTTTCTCTTTTAAACAAAGTGAATTAATAATAGTAAACAATTTGTATATTAAATGAAGTTAGTCATTGTAGTTTTGTAGAAATAAGTACATTTTCTTTTACTATTGCTTGGGCTATACCTTCCCAATTATGTGCTTTTTTTTTTTTTTTCCTTTTTTTTTTGAGGCAGGGTCTCCCTTTTAGTACCAGCTGTCCTGGAGCTCGCTCTGTAGACCAGGCTGCCCTTGAACTCACAGAGATCCATCTACTTCTACCTCCAGAGTGCTGGGATTAAAGGCTCGCGCCACCACGCCCAGCTCCAATTATGTGCTTTTAACTTGTATTTCCTTTGTAAGCACCAGAGGCCCATTCCCTATTCCCTTTCCTTTGGGATTTTAAATAAAGATAGAACTAAAGATAATACATGTTTGTATGTTTTGTTTTATTTTACATATAAAGAGCGCCAATGCTCTTGCAGAGGACCTGGGTTCGATCCCCAGCACCCACATGGTGGCTGAGAACCGTCTGTAACTCCAATTCCAGGAGAACTCCAGTTCCAGGGGAATCCGAGACCCCTTCTGACTTCCGAGGCATTGCAGGACACGGGTGCACAAACCTGCATGCAGACAGTACATTCATACACATAAAATAAATAAATAAACAAATAAATAAATAAATAAATAATTTAAAAAATATATACACACACATATATGTGTGTGTGTGTATATGCATATATATTGAGTTTTCAAAATTTAACCATGGTTTAATATCTTTGGTATAAGAAAAACAAAGATGAATTTAGTCATTGATTTCATATCATGTTTCAATAGATCATAGCACAAAACTTCAAGACTTAGCCCAGTAAATTATTATATCTAAACAGGTCATGTGAAAGTGGCATTTAGCTGTTAGAAGTCTCATTTAGTGGAAAGAGTATTTGTTTTTTTGTTTGTTTGTTTTTTGTGTTTTTCGAGACAGGGTCTCCCTATAGCCCCAGCTGGCCTGGAACTCGCTCTGTAGACCAGGCTGGCATTGAACTCAGGAAGATCAGCCTGCCTCTGCCTCCTGAGTGCTAGGATTAAAGGCGTGCGCCACCACGCCTGGCAGAGTATTTGTTTTAAATGTATTTGTTTTTAATGTATTTACTAACAGACCTTTTTCTCTCTGTACTTTTTAGAAAGGAGATGTGAGATTCTTAATTTGCACAGATGTAGCTGCTAGAGGAATTGATATCCACGGTGTTCCTTATGGTAAAAGAAACTTTTTATGCCTGTAGTGTGAATTTACAAAGAAATGGCAGCTGTTAATAATTGCCTTTGTTTGCAGTTATAAATGTCACCCTGCCTGATGAAAAGCAGAACTATGTGCACAGGATTGGCAGAGTGGGGCGGGCAGAAAGGTACTGCTAAGTTCCTTCTCCCTTTTAAGCTCTTTGCTTTAGAAATAAAGTCTAATAAAGATTCTGAAATCTTTTAGGATGGGTCTGGCCATTTCCCTGGTGGCAACAGAAAAAGAAAAGGTAATCTTTGCAGTGCTCTCTTAATTCATTGTGGGTTATGATTTTGGATATTGGAAGTAAAAGCAGTTTGGGTTTTTTTTTCCCCTGTTTAAATTGAATTCAGTCACAAATGGAATGAAAGTGCACATTTTATGGTATTTTTCCCTCTATATTCATTGAATGGACAAATAGGATTTGACTTAGAAAGAAAAAAATGCAAAATAGCTTTTTCCTAGTAGCCTTAATGTAGTTATTTTCATAGGAAGTGTTTAAACACTGTAACATGGTGCCATTGAACACTTTGTGGGTGAGGCAATTTATTTTGATACAATTACAAATTTGTAGGAAAGTAATTATAAGGTCTCCTATACATCTATTTCCCAAATTCGTTTACACATTTTCCCCATATTCTTTATTATTCTTGCAGAGGAACAAATTTTTTTTAATACTAATTTTGATATAGCATTCCCAGTATTTAGTTTTTCCATCCTAATTTGGTTTGAGAATTTCTTTCTGTAACCGACACCCATTTTAAGGAAATTTTTGCAAAATAACTCAGATCTATTTAATAACCCACCAAGTAGGAGCAGTCATGGCATTCAATACATAATCCCTTTTTCTATTATTTTAAGAAACAAAGTGTTAGAAAAAAAAACAGATTTAGAGCAAAATACTTACGTTTCCATCTCTATTCATGTTTACGTTTTCTCTTTAATGTAGGTTTGGTACCATGTATGCAGCAACCGTGGGAAAGGCTGCTATAACACCAGGCTCAAGGAGGATGGTGGCTGTACCATTTGGTACAATGAAATGCAGGTGAGACTTTGCCAAAACTCCCAGAGAGTTTACTGACTATATTCACTTAGAATATTTGGATCTGTACTTTTATCTATTTGCCAATTATCAGAGAGTCGATATTGGTTAATAATGTTGTTTGTGAGACTTGAGAGATGGCTCAGTAGTTAAGAGGACTGGCTGCACTTGCAGAAGACCTGGGTTTGGTTTCTAGTACCCACATGACAGCTAACAGCTGTTCCCAACTCCTGTTCCAGGGGATCTGATGCCTTCTTCTAACCTCTGCAGGAGTTGCACAACATTGGTACACTTACATACATTCATGCAAAACATTCATACACATAAAATAAAACTAATAAAATATTTTAAAAATGTTTTTTGTGAGCTTATCTGCAGAAACCTAACTTCCATTTATACCAACATTTTGGCTTTCCTACTTCTTTTTTTAAATTTATTTATTATTATTTTTGTATATGTATGAATGTACTGTCTGCATGTAGGTTTGTGCACCTGTGTCGTGCAATGCCGCGGAGGTCAGAAGAGGGTGTCGGATTCCCCTGGAACTGGAGTTCTCCTAGAATTGGAGTTACAGACGGTTCTCGGCCGCCATGTGGGTGCTGGGGATCGAACCCGGGTCCTCTGCAAGAGCAGTTGGTGCTTTTAACCGCTAGGCTATCTCTCCAGCCCCTCCTACTTCTTATTTAATGCTGCCACATTGCAGTTCTATCAGAGGGAAATTTTTATTTGAAATAGTTTAACTTTCTCACTCTTTCTTAGCTTCTCTCTGAGATAGAAGAACACCTGAACTGTACCATCTCCCAGGTTGAGCCAGATATAAAGGTTCCAGTGGACGAATTTGACGGGAAAGTTACCTATGGTCAAAAAAGAGCTGCTGGTGGTAAGCTTTCAGTTATTTCAAAGTCTATTTTAAATGTCAATGTGTTGTCCCTGCCTCTTCCTCACCAGCTTTTTCGTGGCTTAGGCTGGCCTCATATTCAAGAACCACCTGCCTCAGCCTTCTGAGTTACTGGTATTACAGGCATGTACCACCATACTTGGCTGAAAATGCCCTCTTTTAGCTTTAGTTTGTGAAGACATTGGTTTTATTTCATTATGTTAACAGCATATTATTTGCATATAATTATTCTCTACTAATTACTCTTTAGTACTCTTGTTACTTGTTTACAAAATTTTTTATTGCGTGACCTGTGAGAATAAGGGATAGTACCTTAGCTGATTCTCTTAAGGTGTTAATATTAAGGTCACTTGAACTTTAAATCAGTTTTTAGGAAGCCAATATTATAGATGGTTTTGAACAAAGAATCAGAAGCCTTTAATATAAGTGGCAACATAGATTACTGTTCTTTTGCCTAGGCATCCTTTGTTAGCTTGTTTCTGAGTGGTTTTGATTTGGGGCTAAAATAATTCAACTTAAGGAAGTTGTGGGTAGGATTATCCAGGTAGCTCTTAATCAGGCCTGATCATTTGTTTAGATTAAAGCAATAGATTTAAAATTTTAGCCCGGTGTGGTGACACACACCTTTAATCCTAGCACTCAGGAGGCAGAGTCAGGCAGATCTTTGTGAGTTCAAGATCAGCCTGGTCTACAGAGTGAGTTCCAGGCCAGCTGGGGCTACAGGGAGACCTGTCTCAAAAAAGACCAAAAAAAATAAAAAATTTTAGCCAGGTGTGGTGACACTCACCTTTAAATCCTAGCACTCAGGAGGCAGAGTCAGGCAGATCTTTGTGAGTTCAAGGCCAGCCTGGTCTACAGAGTGAGTTCCAGGACAGCTGGGGCTATAGGGGGACCTGTCTCGAAAAGACAAAAAAAATTTTTAAGCTGAACATTCTGTAGATAACTTGCCTAGTAGTAAGTTTCATTGCTAGTAGCAGTGTTGGAAGTGGTTGAACTGAGTAAGGTTTACTGACAAGCATCTCAAGCATGTCATTTACATTACCTTGTGCTTTGTGTGTGTGTGGTGCAGGTGGAAGCTATAAAGGCCATGTGGATATTTTGGCACCTACTGTTCAAGAGTTGGCCGCCCTTGAAAAGGAAGCGCAGACATCTTTCCTGCATCTTGGCTACCTTCCCAACCAGCTGTTCAGAACCTTCTGATTTTCATGTAGACTGAATAAGATTGGAGCAATAAAAGTCTGTAGTCTTAAGTCTGAAACAGTTGTACTGCTTCCAAGCAGCAGTATTTATAGTAACTGAGCTATTAATCCTAACTCTTGCATGTCAAAAAACATGAAATCTTAGAAATTCTTTGTAAAATGGCAGCCTAATGAAAATAAATCTGACAACTATATTTTCATGAAGGTTTGTGTCTTCTTTTAAAGTTACATTGATTTGTTTAAGAACACTGTGGGCTTATGAGTATAGTTGATGGATGTGTGACTGTGGGCCAGAACTCACATGAAACCAGGAGCAAATGTCCTTTGAGTAGTTTCACAGGAGTAGTCCTAAGTAAAGGTGATTTTCAGATGGTAAAGGTTGTCTAGGTGCATTTGGAAGCTGAATGAGAGTTGCAACATGAAAGAAATCCATCCCAGATAGAAGGACTTCTTGGTTACCTTGGAAACCTGGATGATTCTCTGGAGTTAGGTTTGTTGTATACAGATTGGTTACTAACCTCAGTGACAGTTGAAGAGGTCTTTGACGGATTCTCTTCTCTTTAAGAACCTTTCAAGATGAAACACAGAAAGACAAAGGTACTCTGTATGTTCTGTTCCTTGCTTAAAATACTTCAAAGAAAGGGCTGGGGAAATGGCTCAACAGTTAAGAGTGCCGACTACTCTTGCAGAGGGCCCTGGTTCGATTCCCATCACCCACATAGTGGCTAAGAACCGTCTTTAAGCCAGGCGTGGTGGTGCATGCCTTTAATTCCAGCACTCGGAAGGCAGAGGCAGGTGGATCTCTGTGAGTTCAAGGCCAGCCTGATCTACAGAGTGAGTTCCAGGCCAGCTGGGGCTATAGGGAGACCCTGTGTCAAAAAAAAACTCAAAGAAAAATTAATTACATACAGTTGAATTGTTTTTGTCCCTTCTCACTGTTAGTTGGTAAAAGTAGGTTTGGGGGGAAAGGTACTCTTTTCCTCTGGTTTCCCTAGGAACATAGGATGGTTTTTTAGGTCTTTCAGCACTGGAGTCTTTTAAGGCAAAGTCTTCAGTGAAACTCAGCATATGGACAGATGAAAGCCCTAGAGAAAGCTATCCCTGCTGCACTGAACTCGGAAAAAGACTTGAGGACACCATTGTTCCTCTTCTTTGGACCACTTTTCTTTAAAGATATCGTCAACTACTGCAGCAGATCTCACAGCTGTGGAATGGCAGTGCTTAGCCGTGCTCAGCACATTAACTGTTCTTTAGAAATAGATTTTTGCGGATACATAGCAGGAAATACAAGACCTGGGGTTCAGATAGCTTAAGTATTAGGGCCAGAAAGAATCTTCCTCATACTCTTAACATCCTTGTGTGTATTTACATGTTCGATTGGTAGAACTGGAAACAACTTGAGCTTCCTGGTTTCATTGTTTGCCGGTTGGGCTACTTTTGGAAGACAAATCTAATGAGCAAGTCCAGAGAGCAGTGTCAAATTGAGCTGGGTGAAGGCTGGGGATGATTCAGTTTGTCTTCAAATTGCTGTTCAACTGGAATCACCCAGGCCACTGAGGTGTTGCAGAAGAAAGCTTTATGTAAGCAGATCAAAGTCAGGGGGCCACTCCTTGATGATCTGACCTACTGTTTCTTTTTTTTTTTTTTAATTTCATTTATTTCTGTATGTGTATGAATGTACTGTCTGCATGCAAGTCTGTGCACCCGTGTCGTGCAACGCCGCGGAGGTCAGAAGAGGGTCTCGGATTCCCCTGGAACTGGAGTTCTCCTGGAATTGGAGTTTCAGACGGTTCTCAGCCGCCATGTGGGTGCTGGGGATCGAACCCGGGTCCTCTGTAAGA
The DNA here is from genome assembly GCA_009823505.1 of Rhizomys pruinosus. Classification (NCBI taxonomy): domain Eukaryota; kingdom Metazoa; phylum Chordata; class Mammalia; order Rodentia; family Spalacidae; genus Rhizomys; species Rhizomys pruinosus. The sequence goes on along the minus strand of VZQC01003175.1, from coordinate 1,594,112 downwards.
GCGGTTGGTGCTCTTAACCGCTAGGCCATCTCTCCAGCCCCCCTACCGTTTCTTTCTATCCATCTCACCACTAACCCTTCTCTTTATTCTAGCTCCTTCAGGCGCTGTTTTTGTTGGGCTTTTGTTAATGCTAAGCCAGGGAGTCACTGTTAAAGGCTGGTCACAGTTGATCTGTGAGCCTGGGTGATGCGGATTGCCTACTTGTTTCTTTTAGGAGCGAGCTCCCAAGTTTGATTCGGGATGACCTTCCCAAGCTCTGAGTTGAAGTGCTGGGCATAACTTCTGGGCCTCATCCTTCTATTGTTGCTTTTTCTCCCTCAGGCCATAACTTGGATGCTGTGCTAGTGAGTGAGTAGCCACCAGTAGAGAAGGCTGATACTTGGGAAATTGGCAGCCACCGTCTCTGAATTGTCTGTTACAATAACCTGATCTTATCTGAGCTGCTGCATGGTTATATCTTAGTTATAGAACTTTGGCCTCTGCCTGAATGAATATAGAACACTAAAGGACCTTGAAAACCCAGAAAATGTTAAACATTCATCTTTAAACAATAGTGCTTCTGACTCAGCTTCCATGTTGTTCCTTGTTTAAGTTCTGTAGGAACTGAGAATGCTCCTCACAGATCTGGGGTCAATCTTGTGCCAAGGGTTGTTCCACCTTAGCACATGGTGACCATCTTAGAGTGTACATTGCCATTGTTATTGTGTTACATGTAAACCGTAGTGCATATCTTTCTCCTGTCTTGGAATGTTTTCTTAGAGTCCTAGAACCTAAGTGTAGTGTTCGAGAGTATATTGCTTTCTCTCTATGAATATTCTTTGGGCTTTTTAGTACCAGATTCCTTCCTGAAAGGACTGTGCTGGTTGACATTCACATTAGCGATACTGAAGAATTCTATAGAATTTATTTATTTATTTATTTATTTATTTATGTATGTATGTATGTATGTATTAGTTTTATTTTATTTATTTATTTATGTGTATGAATGTACTGTCTGCATGCAGGTCTGTGCACCCGTGTCGTGCAATGCCGCGGAGGTCAGAAGGGGGTGCCGGATTCCCCTGGAACTGGAGTTCTCCTGGAATTGGAGTTACAGACGGTTCTCAGCCCCCATGTGGGTGCTGGGGATCGATCCCAGGTCCTCTGCAAGAGCGGTCAGCGCTCCTAACCGCTAGGCCATCTCTCTAGCTCCTAGAATTTATTTTATAAACTGAAATAGACCTCCTTGGACCTAAGTATTTTTTCATGTTATCTGTTCTTGTGTAAGTCAGTGTTTCCTAGGTAGTTGCTTCCCACTCAACTCACCCCAGGCCCTCCACCATGCTCCACCACCATTGCATTATAAACTGGGATCCAGACTTGTTTTACACAAGATTGCAGGATTGTGGATACTTTTTTTTTTAACTTTCTCTCCCCTGCCCCCCCCATCCTAAAACTGTGTGTGGCAATGACTCAGCTACCCAGATTTAAAAAGAAAGAAAAAAAGCTGGTTCCCAGCCAAGTCTAACAGCCATTTAATCACATTCTTCACCTTGTTTTGACTTAAAAGGGAGCTATGCACTTTTGATGTTTGAATGAGAATGAAAAAAAACTGTAGGTAAAGATGCAGTGGCATAGAATGGTATTCTGACGGTTTCCTAAGGCCCTACCCGTCTCCCCACCCCTCCACCAAGTGACTTTATTTGGGAGAAAAGGAATATTTGTTATACCACAAATATAATGGAACAGGAAGGAAAGGGAGGCACTATTGCTATTCCGAAGTCATTGATAGAGAATTCTAGAGGAGAGGAGGAAATGGGGAATTTTTGTGTTGTTTTCCATACTATTGCTTTAAGTAATTTCATTTAAAATCCTTTAAAGCTCTAGTTTTTTTGACACATACTCCACCTCTTCTGGTGAAAGTATTGAGGGGAATCTGGAAGGTCTTGAGTTTGGGAGGCCTGTTTTTGATCCCAATAATAGTTACTGACTTTTCTTGAGCTCAGTCACAGGCAGAAGCCCATAGCTCCAGGGTGGGATCCAGAAATCTGTGTCTTAACAAATTGCAGAAGGACCTGGACTACAGTGTGAGAAATGCAGATAGACAAGTGGCCCTCAGCTTTCATTCCCATTTCAGCTTTACCATAATAAGACCTGGGAAAGATGATTCCAAAGGACAGGAGAGACAGGAGAGATCGTTGCTAGGCTAGAATCTTGGCTCCTTTTTACTAGACGTGTTTACCTCAGGTCTCAGGTTTCTGCTTAATGGCTGTCGACTTAAGCTGCACATTAGGATCAGTGTGGGTCCCCAAAAAGAACCTCCAGAGTCTATACTTTGCCTCCAGGAACTCTGCTTTAACTGCCCTGGAATAGGCCTTGGGTGTCCCAAGTAATGCTAACAAGCTGCTTCAAGTGGAGCCTAAATATCCTCTGTACAAGTGCAAGCTGGTGTGTGTGTGTTTTCATGTGTGTACATGCATGCACGTGTGTGGAGGCCAGAGGTCCACTTTGTCTTCCTAGATTTCTCTTCACTGTACCTGGAGTTCATTCATTGATTTGGCTACGCTGGCTGGCCAATGATCCTCATGGATTTGCCTGTCGCTGTGCCCCTCCCCACCCCCATATCCCTGGCTAGCATAACAGATCCATACCTCTGTGCCTGGCTTCTTTCTATAAGGGTGCTGCGAATCCAAATTCAGAAGTCTTGGACAAGGGTTTTAGTGTTGCTCTAATATTTTCAAACTCATTTGACCTTAAAAATTCCTTGTACAATTTGTAATTACCCTTTGGTTCTTTTGTTAATCTTTACGGCCCTCCCGATTATGTAACAAAGTGTATACAGTCAGCTTTGGAACCGTTTTTATTACAGTATTATTTATTGCTCTCCCTCAAAGTACTGAGCATTTTCCAATGCCAAAAAAAATTACTTTTTTTTTCTTTTTGGTTTAGATATGGCAGTCTGTTTTTACTTAAAGCACCGTGTTTTCTTTTGACAGCTCACTTGCTAGGGCGCTGGGGATGGCTTGTTCAACCCAGCATTTTAGCTCACATTTTGTTCCCCTACTTGGTACTTCATTCTGTTCACCAGAGGAGGCTTTTTGGTTAGCTGTGGAGTTGGACAGGGTCAGGAGAGACCAGTAGGGTGGGAGCCAGTTGAATGTTGGAGACATGATGTTCATTGTGAGTTTTTGGCTTTTTCAAGTTATGAACCCCTAGATACTTTCAAATATTTGTCACCTAATGTTGGCATCCAGCTACATTACTGTGACTTGCATATAAAAGGAAACATTCTTTGTTTAGACAAAGTAATATTGGAGCTTGTAGGAACTAACTAGGACCCTGAATTATGAGGAATTACTAATGGAAAGAGGGGCCAAGAAAAATCTGAAGGAGCCATCTAAAAGTTCATGAAATAACAGGCTTAGCAGCAGTCACTCACAAATTCTTAGACATATTTGAGTGAGAACAATTAACCTGCAGGTTACAGGCTAAAGTCTGCAAAAATTTTTTGGCTCTTAAAAGGCAGGCAATTTGGAGAGATTGGATTATGCCAATGTCATTAAATACTGTTACTTACGATGTTGGTATTAGTTCTGTTTGTTTTAATAACAAATCTTATAATATACTTCCATCCAGAAATTGTTATTCACTGCTGTTGTTTTACAACCCAGCACCAAGAGAATACTACAAAATAAAACAGATGTGATGCGGGGGCTAAAATGACTATGCTCAAGGTTTGTGGTTTTGTGGTGTGTCATTTCCCAGCCAAGGACACCAGGGGGTGCTCGAGTCACACCGTGCGCATTCACACAGACCTGAACACATGTGCTGGTGTATTTTTACCACTTGGGGTCACTTAAGGATTACCTGACTTCCTTTTTTTCCCCTCATCTAAGCAAATTCACAGATTCAAAGGAATTATTTCCCCATTATATTTGTCAGAGATCGTGGTCTTTTTTTTTTTCTGGATCTCGAAGGCCAAGAAATGTATATTGCCCCCCCCCCGCGTGAATTAGCCCTACATGGTTAGTGCCTGGGTGGTTCCTCCTGTCACAGAATGTTGGACCACCATTCCAGCCTTCTTCTGGCTCACCATTGGTGACTTCTCTGTAAAGAGCTATCATATATGTCAGGATCATGCTTATGCTAATTGCTGTACTCATTAACATCTGCAGAACTCTGAATGCTTTTTCTCAGTTATTTCCTTTGATTCTGCCTGTCTCTGAAAGCCTACCTCTAAATGAAATGTAGTATCCTGTTAACAAATTACTGACACCCACCACCCTTCTAGCCTCTTATATAGCCAATCCTAGGAATTACCTGCAAGAGCATATTGGAAATTTGTGGAATGGCCACAGTGGACTTACTTGCTGATGGGTGTGTATGGGTAAGGACAAGGGGCGAATTGGAGAACTACTCAGCCCAGACAATGAACCTAGTCACTTCATATGGCAGCTCATGACCAAGTCTTATTTAAAAAAACTAAAACCCTGGATGTCCTAAATGACTACCTTCCCAAATCTCCCTTCTCTGTCCTGTTTTCAAAGAATACCATCTTGAATGCTGGGAGCAGAAGACTTGAGTCTCTATCCAAGAAACAGCCTCTGCTGGTATCATTTAAACCTATAGCAGGAACTCATTTGGTGTCTACCATTTTGAAATTATTAATTTGTGTTAGCCTTCATTCAAGATTGCCTTAATAAGTGCAAACTAAGCTGGGCACTTCAGGTCCTCTATGATTTGTTTCCCAGCCTTCCTCTTCTTACGTCCTTCATTCTCACTTCATATCAAGCCTGGTCTTCTCATTCCTTCCTCCATATGTAAAGACAACAGATAAACATTTGTTACTGGCCTGTACCATGAATCAGGCATTGCTCTAGGTGCCTGCCCCTCCTCACTCAGTTGTCACACCAGAAGCTAGGTTCTCTTCGTGTTTCCATTTCACAGATGAAGAAGCTTACCCACCAAGAGGGTAATGATTAGCTTATGTGCACATGGCTGGGGAGCGATGGGCCACAGTTTGGATGTAGGCACTTACTCATTCTTGTGTTGGTGCCTACTGGAAGATTTTCCCACCTTCTTGCCTGTCACGATTCTACCCAGCCTCAGGGACCTGAGTCACTCTACCCTTTAAGAGACTATGAAAACTCCAAGCTTTGACAAGCTAGCTAGCTATTTTGTATGCTCTCTTATGTAAGAACCAGGGCTATCTTCTTTGCAAGTGAGGAAACTGAGGTCCAGATTGGTTAACTCAAGTCTATATGCCAAACCCTGGGATGTGGGCTTCCAGTAAAGCCTGCCCGTGTGCTCCTCATTGTCTTCCCTTATACTTTATAACATTTTATTTATTTATTTTTTTTTTTGTTTTTCTGGGACTGTGTTACTTCACTCAGCATGATGTCCTCTAGCTCCAGCCATTTTCCTGCAAAGCTCGTGATGTCGTCTTTCTTTACTGCTGCATAGAACTCCATTGTGTAGTTATAACATTTTAAAACTGTGCCATGACCCTCCTACCCCCCAATTCCAGATGGATCAAAGGTATTTCCAGGAAAAGGTTTTGGGGGCTACACTTCCTTTTCTCCCTCTACAATGTGCATAATGGGCACATACAAATATTACTGATTAGCTTATTTCTCATGAAGTCTTTCAACTGGTGGGAGAATTCTGCTGAGATGTGGACTGTGATAGAAAGACTCGAAGAGGCTTTTCTCTGAGCAGGAAACAATACTCCATAGTCTTCACCCAGGCAGAATGAGAGAACAGTACCACTTTCCATGGGGGAAATAGAACTTTTAGCCTTTTCCAGAAAACCTTTGACCAAAGTCTGAGCATGATTTTGAGCATATGGGCCCAAAGTTCCAATTTGCTATGCTGAGATTTCACTGACATGATGGACCGACACCTCAGGAAAGTATGTGAATTCATCCTGGTTATTTTTGCACATTCAAGCTGGCTAACTTCCAAGTCAAGAACTTTCTACCTTAGCAGCTCTCGGTTATTTGAGGCTGGATGACTCATCTGGTGTAACATCCTCTTGTTTTCCTCCTTTTCCTCCCTCTGGGCCCCTCCCACCTCAGAGGGCTGGTGGGGCAGGGAGGGTTATGAAACTCAAGCTGCTGTGGAGGGCTCCTAGTTAGCTTTTGTTAATACCTTGCTGAAATCCACCTTTCCCTCCTCTCCTCTGTCCCCTACCAGGCAGGTCACCTCATCTATGGGCTCCAAACCTTTTGTTCCTTCCTGTATGGTAGTGTACATTTTCCATATGTTATTTACCTGCTTAAATGGCAGTGTCTTTTGCTGCAGAGAGAAGGGTGTTTAGGGCAAGTCTAGTTTTAGTATCCCCAGGACCTGGGGTAGAGTCTGGCTCAGCAAGGGCTGTAGTAAACATTTGTTAAGCTGGAAAGATGGAAGGAGAGAGGGGTGGAAAATGCAAGTGGCAAGAAACTTCTATGAAGGAATTTTTAGGCACCAGCCAGCATAGTTAGGACGAGAAGTTAGAATACATTAGCTAGTTATTTTTATTTTTTAGACAGGAGATCTGCATATCTTGGGAAAGGAGATTGTAAAAACAGAGATTCTGAGTCTCGGCTTTCTTTTTAAGAGGGGTTTTCCAGACCAAAGCTGTGTTGGCATAACCCAGAGTCACCAGGCTCCATAGGGAGGAAACCTGTCTCCCCGGCACTGTGTTACACTGTCACTGCATCCCCAGACACTGCAGCCGCAGCACCTGCTCTGTGGCAGGCTACATCTTGGTGCTTTGTGATCTTTACCCCTCTGTCAGGCAGGAATAATTATTTTCCTTTAAGGAAACAGCACTTTAAAGCAAAAAAGTACCAATTCAAGAATAATACTTGGAGACTTCAATACCCTACTTTTAATAATAGAACAACTAGCCAAAATCAACAAGAAAATAACTTGACAATACTCTAAGTAAAAGAAGTCCAGTAGACATCTTTAAAAAACAACAGCCACAGAATACACATCCATCTAGTGTACATAGAACACTACCCATAATACACTGTATGAATCCATAAAGCAAGCCTCAGTATACTTAAAGGATTAAACTCATCAATATGTCTCCTTCAAGTACACTGGAGTGAAATTAAAAACCATTAACAGACAGCCAAGCATGGTGGCACACGCCTTTAATCCTAGCACTCGGGAAGCAGAGGCAGGTGGATCTTTGAGTTCAAATCCAGCCTAGTCTACAGAGTTCCTGGACAGCTGGGGTGACAGGGAGACCCTGTCTCAAAAACACCAAAAAAAAAAAAAA